>CATIWQ010033303.1:0-14531 GCA_949673415.1 Euphorbia schlechtendalii
AAAGTTAGAAAATTAGAATTGTGTAGAGAATTTAAGAATTGCAGAGAGCAGAAACTTGAAGAAACTTCGATCTAGAGAAAATCGGAGATAATCAAAACAAGGAAGAGAGATTTTGATGGAGAGAAACGCGCGATGCAAAAAAAAGGAGTAGTTGAAACTTGATAAAACAGTGTATATATAGAACGTATAGAGTGAAAACTGAAATTTAAAATTGGATATACAATACAAACTAACTGTTGGAACGCATTTTTATAAATAAATTTTAAAAATGGTACAGTTTTTACAATTTCCCATGAATCAACGTTTGATAGAAAAAAAATTAAAGATATTGAGTAAATGAGTATTCAATACCACTATAATAGAATAAAATGTATATCTTTATTATGTCAAAGATGAAGTATGATTGGAAAGTAGAGTTTAAAACAATATATTATTAAAAATGAAATTGAAGAAAATACGATGTCTCATCCACCCATTATGCAGTGAAAATTTTATAATACATTTTGAAAATGAAACACCAAACTATCCATTGAATATAAAATCTAATTGAATTTAAATTTCATAGGTTTGAAAAAAGGTTAAAATGATATTCAGTTAGATGTGATATTTTAATTTTTTTAAATATATAATAATGATATTGATATCCATTGATATTAATTAATTTTTTTTAATGTTTTGGAGTTGTTTTTTTACGTTGATTTAAAATTTTAGATTGACACAAATATAAATACCGAAAATGCATAAATTTTGGTTTTTTACCATTATTAATAAATATTGTCAAAAGCATTTAAATAAGTTAAATTCCCAGTTCGGTGGTAGTGTTGGAAAATTGAAAGAGCAAAACGCCACATTGAAAGGCGGAGAAGGGTGGCGCCATCGAAGTTTGAGACTGATCTCTCACCTGATTTGATTCTCACTCATCAGATCCGCCTTTACCAGTAGTTATTTAGCATTCCGCAGGCCATGAGCATATTTTAATTTTGTCAATGGAGAGGGAGATGCAACGTTCCATATCCATGCGGTTAAACCGGCGACCTGACCGGACTTCCCTTGCTAAAAGTAAATTTCTTTTCTTTTTTTCTGGATTTGTATATTTTAGTTAGTTTTTGCTGATTATCGTTTTTTATATGGCGACCCAGATGCTGAAAGTGGCTTCTTTTCTTCTGGGAAGTTGCCCAGTGACTATCCTATGAAAATTATTTGGAAGAGAGGCTTTATTCGGTTGGTACTTGTTGCTGGCATTGTCTGGATGTTGCTCATTCTTGCTGTACTATTGTTCCACGTTTGGTCTTGTCAATCTTCCAGTGCCTTTTTTTCAGGTATTTTTTTCCAAAATCTGATCTCTAAGCTCCATTGTTTGTATTAGTTGTTTTGTATGTAACATGTCTGTCTTAAATACTACTGTATTAGCTCAATCCATGTCCATGATACAATTTTTGGTCCAGAAGATCTGACAAATCTTTTATTTCAATTGCTGTAAGGCATTGTCAATTGTTTGAATGAGCTTTATCTGCATTTTACAAGTAATCTTCCTTTTTCTAGATGCCTAAAGTGATGTTTAAAAGCACAAACCAGTATATTTGGTGACTGCCTGAATTTTCTGCGTTATAGAGCTCTTATATCACTATTATAAAGATGACTTGAATCCTTTCAGAGATGTTAATCACAATAGAAACTACTGTTAATCCTTAGGTTTTTCCTATAAGGGGCTCTTTGACATGGTAGGTATTATGTTATCTTAGACCCAGAGATATAGGTTTCAAATCCCCGCGAAGTAGAGAAAAGTTGTGCTTGTATGCCCTTAAAGCAAAATGGAATTCATTCTTCGAGTTGTTTTAGAGATACTAAAATACATTCCTGTCAGCTATCAATTTCTAAATCTAGTGGTTCTTTATGCTTTAACAAAGGGAGTGGGAGCTGTTATATTAGCCTTCTAACACTTGGCGGGGGATCTTCATGAAACTAAAAAAAATTTAGGAATCAATAACTGTATTTATCAATACTGTTACATCTGATACATTAAATCTCATGTTAAATTCAATTTTTTTTGTTAAATTTCTATGTTTATCTGTATTGGTTATTTAGGAGGGAATTTCTACTGTTGCATTATTGGAAGATTGTAGTTCTATAATAACTTAATCTAAAAATGTTTTTTTTCTGTTTGAGTTGCAGCTATCTGCAATAAAGAAAGCAAGGTATATAACCTTTTAAGCACATGGGGATTTGTCATTCAGCAACACCGTAAGACTAAGGCAAAACCTCTTCTTTGATCTATACATCTCGAAGTAGCTGTTGTAAGTGATACTGTTTTTGTTTTTAACTTATAGGTTGCCCAATCCCTGTTGTCAATAATCCCGACAAAATAGTAATTCCAGAAGGAAGATCTCCTGATTCAATTCTCAAGAATCTGTACTATATTGCAGAATCAGAGCCAACGAATAACGGGACTGAGCCCCCATTATTTGGAGGGTACGAGAGCTGGTCTCAAAGAGAGGACAGTTTTAAATTAAATTCCTCCATGAAGGTAAATCTAAATATTCGTTCCGCCAAATAAATCTTTTCATTGTTAACTTCTATTTTTTATTAGTAGAGTAGAAACCAAGACAACAGTATCAATCGATGGTATGAATATTCTTTGAAAGCTTAATGATGATGGAGAGAGATGGATCGTATCTTTCTATGCTTCCTTCCCATACTTAGTATTGAAATGGTCAAAGAAAGTTACTATCAAATCATATCTGAAAGTGTACCTGAAATTTTGGTTAACTGGAAAGAAATAAATGTATATAATCGTAACATTTCCCTTGTAATTTGTTAAGCAATAAGGGTCAAATTGTTTTTAATCATATATCTGCTAACTTGCAATGCAATTGATTAATTTAGTGTTAGTAGTTGAAATATGCATTGCCCTGGCTTTATCAAGATAGAAAATTGTCTTATTTGTCAAATTCTAGAAAGATTGAAAGAATGTATTGTTTAATTTGAAGAAACTTGTTCATTACCAATAGAAAAGAAAAGAAATTTAAAGTGAAAAATCAGTTACCTGCATTAGCCTATAATCTGATAAAGGCTGTTAATGGCTCATCATGTACCATTTAAAAGAATAGAAAATATCAAGGGTGGTTGAGGTTGCTAAAAATTTTTGAATTATATAATCGGCAATTATTTTGGGTTTAAATCGTTGATCACAATTCTACCTTTCAGGTTCATTGTGGATTTATGTGCAATGGTGGAGCTGACATGGATCCCTTGGACATAAAATATGTGAAGAAGTGCAGGTTTGTGGTTGCATCTGGAATTTTCGATGGATATGATGTGCCACATCAGCCGTCAAATATAAGCGAACGCTCTAAGAAACTGTTCTGTTTCCTGATGGTGGTGGATGAGGTATCTCTTGATTTCATAAAGGAAAACGTGACTGTCAAGGAAGACAAAAGGGGGGGCCGCTGGGTTGGCATATGGCGACTTATTCTGCTGAAGCATCCGCCTTATGATGAGCCTAGACGAAATGGTAAAGTTCCGAAAATATTAACCCATAGATTATTCCCCCAAGCACACTACAGCATTTGGATCGACGGTAAGATGGAGCTGATAGTTGATCCACTGTTGATTCTAGAAAGGTACTGCCATAATATTGGAATTCTCAGATTATTATATTCTTAGTCGTGTTTGTTTATGGACAAATTTTGAAAAAAAGGCGGAATTTGGGGTGTGATAAAATAGAAGGGAAAACATAAAAGATAAGATGAATTTTCTGACATAAAAGATGAAGGTTGAATGCATTGGGACCCCTGGAATTTCAAAAGTTCCAAATAAACCCCCGAACTTGCAAAAAATGCACAAGTTTTCCCCCTCAATGCCACATGGCAGAACTGGTTGGATAGAGAAAAATGACATCTTTGAAAAGTCAAACCTATCAGAAACTGACACACTGCATACTACATTCGGAGGGGGGCAAATTGGTGCACTTTTTGCAAGTTCGGGGGATCAAGATGCATTGGACCAAAGATAAATGATAATTTTTTTACTGGTCATTCGTATCGATTTAGGACCAAATGAGTAAATACGCCTTTTGCTTGCAGATACTTGTGGCGTGGCAATAACACATTCGCCATAGCGCAGCATAAACATCATCGCAACATATACGAGGAGGCAGATGCAAACAAGCGAAGAAAACGATATGCCCGGCCCCTCATCGACCTCCACATGAAAATCTACCGTTACGAGGGACTCGAGCCATGGAGTGTTACGAAAAACACCATCAGTGGTAAGACACATCCGGGGCTGTTACGGCCTTGTGGGATTATTTCATTCTCTTAATTTCGCTCCTAACGAAAAAATTTTGTTTGCAGATGTGCCAGAGGGAGCTATTATCATCAGGGAACATACACCACTAAACAACTTGTTCATGTGCTTGTGGTTCAATGAGGTGGATCTTTTCACTCCACGAGACCAGTTGAGTTTTGGGTACGTGGTGTTTAGACTAGGAGGAGCGTTTAAGTTGTTTATGTTTCCGAACTGCGAGTACAACTCATTATTTGTGTTGCATCTACACACGAGAGAGCATTCATCGAAAGTGGAATGGGTGAAAAGTTTGAGCGAGTTTAAGGGGAAGGGTAGCAGTATGAAAGAGAGCAGAGGTGGATTAGGTCTTTGGACTCCTTATCCTGGAAACCTTTCTTCGGTTGTGTTGCCTAAAGTTGTAAGAACATCCAAAGCAGGCTGATCTTGAAAGGGATTCAGAAATCTTGATTTGTAGAACATTAACTTTGTGGAATGATGTTTCTGTCAGAAATTGTATATTTCATTTTTGGTTTAATTTAACAAAGTTGTATTTTTTTTATCAATACATGTCACTACACTGCTTTCATCTGCAGCATGTGCCCATTCTCACAAGGATGGATCCTTAGAAATTGGAACACTATCCATGTATTTGTTATTTGGGAAGAAATAATATTATCCCTCCACTTCAAAATAACTTTTGTCTATACTAAGAATATATTAATTAAAATAATAAAAATACTTGTTTACCCCTTTGTTTTTTATTAATTTGAAAGTTGATTGAATAGTTTATTCTTTTTATAATTTCCAATGTGCATTAAATTAGGATAAAATTGATAAAATTTTTAAAAAAATGCATTGGAATCATAAAACAACAGTTATTTTGAAATTTTTTAAAAATCCTAAAACGACAATCATTTTGAAATGGAGGATTATATATGCGTTGGGTTACAATAAAATAAACAAAACACTGGACTCAACCTCAAAAATTGTGCTTTCAATTTTCATATAGGTTTGCCCTTGATATTAGCCACAATAGGGGTACAAAAACTGGTGATAACGCAGGATATGAATTGTCCTTTGTGATTAGAATATATAGGTCGGCTATGTATTGACTTGAGGGGTATATTATTTTGGTGCGAAACTCGTTAATTGATGTATACTAGACATTTTATAGCTATGCAATACATTTGAAATTGTTAAAACTTCAAATTTTTGGTATTGTTTAATTCAATAACTGTTACAATAAATAACCATATACATTGCATATGCTGCATCAATCTGTTTATATACAGATTTCACTTTTTTGCTAGATGACCATGTAAGATTACATTCCATCTCATGAACAGAGTCAGTCAGTCAAACCCATTTGGCTGATATTTTTCTCTGCATTTTCACAACAGAAAATCCAAATTATTATGGGGAGAATAGGACAGAACTACATTATTTATCTGCTTTTCTTTTATTAAAACACGAAAAGAAACTGAATAATATCCTCAAAAAAATTGAAGAACTCCATGAAGGAATTGTTACATGAAAAACAAGGCAATACAAAATGAGGATCACCAAGGATATGGATGTATAATTTAAAGCAGCACTAATTTCACTCAGCAAACCTCCCACAACTGAGTACCGCAGACTCATAAATAAGTTACAAGATTGAACACAACTACTCACAAGAAAAAAAAATACATGTGTCCATTCGACTAAACGAACGATTTTCCATTTCACAACTAAAGGGAAAAGCAACGTTTAATTATTATGCATGATTGAGAGATGCAATCCACAACAGGGAAAATAACCAACTTGCAACTCTTCCGAAACAATTCAAGGAATACTCTAAAAGACAAGCCTCTTTTGCTCAGTTAGCTGAATCTCGGCTATAGAACTGATCGAGAGTTTTTGCCGGGATACGGTGAAGTAACTCGCGGGGGAAGATGCGAAGAAGTGTCCAAGCTAAATCGAGTGACTGAAAGATATTGCGAGTATCATAGGCTCCTTGGGCGACGAATTTTCGCTCGAATTTGTCCAAGAACTCCAAGTATAGCTGATCATTCATTAAATAGAACATTCAAAATATATAATACAAAACAGGTTATTTGGAAAGATAATGATAAATATTGAAAATTAAAGAGTCAGACCAGGTCTTCAGAAGAAAGAGCTTCTTCTCCAACCACAGCTTTCATTGCCTGAACATCCTTCCCTATTGCATAATTGGCATATAGCTGCGGATGAAATATGAAGGTTTATTCAACAGAATGTGGGAAAATAAACTGAGGCATGCAACCATAACTAACAAAACAGACCTGGTTGGACACATCAGAATGGTCCCTGCGAGTCATCCCCTCACCAATGGCACTCTGCAGCAACAACAAAGGACACAGTTAATCAAATGCTTCACACCTTGTATTTATACTACTATAACAGAGTGATGCTTTAATAGCTACAAATTTACAGAGGACGCTAGTGTTTACCTTCATCAGACGAGACAAGGATGGAAGCACATTGATTGGAGGATAGATCTGCCCAATTAGAATAAATTGATCATTCCATCAAATGAAATACTTCAACACACAAACTCAATATCAAAATAAAAAAATATACCAATAAAGATTCCAATATTTGTTACGCTTAATGTCGTAGCATAATAATTTTAGAAAGTAATACAAAAGGTGGTATCAGAGACTGATATTGAGGTCAATGGGAGGGTCGTTTTGAGCTATTCTTTATCAACAGCAATCTGGAATGCTTATATTGTTTTACCTGTCTATTGTGCAGCTGTCTGTCGATGTAGATTTGTCCCTCTGTGATATATCCAGTAAGATCTGGTGTCGGATGCGTTATATCTGATATTAAATGAAAATCAAGTTAAAACAATCTATAAAGATAAAAGAAAGAATGTTGAACAGGCGAGGCATTTTATTTTTGAGTTACCATCATTTGGCATAGTTAAAATGGGAATCTGGGTAATGGAGCCTTTGCGTCCCTCTATACGTCCAGCCCTCTCATATATGGTTGCCAAATCAGTATACATATATCCAGGATATCCACGCCTTCCAGGCACTTCTTCTCGAGCAGCAGACACCTGCAGCAGAAATCACTATCATGAGCTATGCAAAGTCTCAAAAACTTTGGAGTAATCAGTTAAAACGTTAAAATTATCAAAATATATATATATGATACTCGGTGCAAGAGATTATTATTAACGAAAATATATGCAAATTTTGGCTCCAGATGTTTGCAATGAGTGATACATCTATGAAATTAAAAGTTACATCTATGAAATTAAAAGTTATGTCCCATATTTTTCCTCACCTCACGAAGAGCATCAGCATAAGAACTCATATCAGTGAGTATCACAAGGACATGTTTCCCACAATCATATGCCAAATATTCTGCTGTGGTAAGAGCAATTCGAGGGGTGATGATACGTTCAATGGTAGGGTCATTTGCCTGCATACATCACGAAAAACCAAATTTCAGGAAAAAGCATTTATCCAGGATATAATAAAACAATGTGAAAAATCTTTTTCAGACATAACAGAAAAAGGCAATTAGATGTATATGTAAACCGTACCAAGTTCAGAAAAAGGGTCACTCTCTCCATTGAGCCGTTTTCCTCAAAATCACGTTTGAAAAACTGTGCTGTCTCCATGTTAACACCCATAGCAGCAAATACAATGGCGAAATTGTCTTCTTCTCCATCCTGAATATTCCAAAGATTAGAACTTAGTTTCCAAAATATTTAAAAAACAAAAACTACAAATGAAATAGCCTCTCAAGTAATAACCTTCACTTTTTGAAGGTAAAATGAAAATGATATTTTTAAAATGATTAGCACACCTATAGTGCCATTGGAAAAAAAATCCAAAATACTTTATTCGAAACCATGTACAGGATGACAATAACATGTTCGTTTATGGAACTATACAGGCAAAGAATGATAACTCAAAAATATAAGATTTTCAAATACTACATACTGATAAACTATTCTCCATTCAGATATTAACCATGTAAATGGAATATTGATTAGACACTGCTCTGCCACATCATCGAATATCATTGAACCTTTCATGGAAACTCCTCTTTCTACATGTAATAATCGTTTTCATCAAACCCTAACACTTATCAGAACTCAGAAAAGACAATTTAAGAATCTAAAAGTACCTCCAGAAGATCCTTCGACTTCTCCAATCGCTTCACCAAACCTGCCTGTCGACAAATCTGAGCAGCTATTTCATTGTGGGGAAGACCAGCAGCAGAAAACAGAGGGATCTTTTGTCCTCTAGCAATAGAATTCATGACATCAATTGTTGAAATCCCAGTCTGTATCATCTCCTCAGGGTAGGTTCTCTCACTTGGATTGATAGAACTACCTGCAACAAGCATTTTATAGATTGAAGGATATTTATTATACCAAATATAACAAAGCAGAATACATACATACATATCTCTCTGTGTGTGTGTGTGTGTGTGTGTGTGTGTGTGCGTGCGTGCGTGCGTGCGTGCGTGCGTGCGTGCGCGCGCGCGCGCGTGTGTGTGTGTGTGTGTGTGTGTGCGTGTGTGTGTGTGCGCGTGCGCGCGCGCGCGCACACGCGTGCATATATATATATATATTTTGCGACTTTTGCATTAGAAATATAATTCACCAGAAATATCCAAGTACGCCTCAGGCAATATAGGAGGGCCATTATCAATAGGCTTCCCAGAACCATTAAAGATGCGCCCAAGCATATCCAATGAGACCGGAGTTTTAAGAACCTGTAAAGTAAATATGATAAGCAGTGTCAGCCAGTGACGTACGGAAATATAGGAATTACAAGAATAAATATATGATCTATGGTAAATACTTATCCTGTTTAATATATAAAAAAATGGGATACATTGTGATGCTCAATATTCCAATCTTTATAGCAGATAAAGCAAATGATCAGATGGGAAACACACTCTATCTCACAGAAAGGTAAGAGGGAATGGGAACTCCTATCATGTAATATTTATTTTTACCAAGGAAATACGACGTGGAAGCAGAATTTCCTCTTCTTGAACACTCGCATTAAGTGAAACTCAGTGTTTGATTCTATGAGCAGTGCATCTTGCAATAACTTAAAGAAGGTAAAGTGTTAACATTTATTTTCTTTGTATTTCCTTCCATAACTCTCTCTTTTGTAATTAGTCCAAGCCTCATTAGTCATTTCATTTTGACATAAAATATTTCCCTTATTTCTTTCAATTTCAAGTTTTCTTCATTGCATGGTCTAACGATGAATGCCATCCACATTAAAACATCAGTAACAGAACAAAAAGTTAATAAATTGTACATGAAAAAGGTTCATGAAAGTATTATTGACCTTATCATGGAGAACAATTAAGATATAAAATAGGTAAGGTAATATTAAGAGATGTCAATCCATATTTGCCAAAACATTTAGCTATTCAGGGTTTTAGCAAATGCAAGGATAAGACCTATAGTACAAGAACAAGAATGCCGTCTTTTCATTGGTTGATACAGAAGTAATATGAGGCAACTATCTTTAAAATGGGATGATATATTATGTTTAATGTTTTCTTCCATCAATTGGATTGGCAAGCCATGTGCCAAAACATAGTTTTCACAATTATCATTTTTTGTAAGCTAAGCTATTCTTCATCATTCAAGAAAATAGAAAGTTTCGAACATATTCTTAAAATTAAGACTAAATGCCGCTGGACTTGTAGCATTACAACTAGCTAAGTTCTCACAGAATATATTAGTCCATAACAAAAAGATCATAGTTACAAAATAGTAGATAGTGAATTCAATTCATCAAATGTATCTAACACATGCAATGCATATTTCCAAATAGTAAATCATTGTAAGTAAGTATTTGCATAATAACAAACAATAACAGCAACAACCAAGCAAATTTCAACTTTTTCAGGTGGATAAATGCGTTATTCTTTTCATATCATTCATAGTCATCGTAAGAATGACAGAAATTATAATACTGCATCACTACTCAGTATCCAACCTACCATCACATAATTTAAATTCAGGACAGGGTATTCTAGTAGTAAATCATAATAGGAATTTGATATTTGATTTAACCAGTCCAAGACCAGCTGAGAAACTTCATTTCAAGTAACATCGGATTTAATTTATGTTAGACTTCAGTTCTTCTGTATGTATGAACATCAAAGAATTCTCGACAGTGCAACTCATAGTATCAAAGCAAATAGACACTCAAGCATAATAATTCTCATCAGTTTTTGGGACATTGGAAAAAAATCCATACCTCCCCAGTAAATTGGACAGTGGTGAATTTGTTGTCAATTCCCGATGTTCCTTCAAAAACCTGAGCAACAAAACATCATAT
This sequence comes from Euphorbia schlechtendalii, assembly GCA_949673415.1. Lineage (NCBI taxonomy): Eukaryota > Viridiplantae > Streptophyta > Magnoliopsida > Malpighiales > Euphorbiaceae > Euphorbia > Euphorbia schlechtendalii. The sequence continues at coordinate 10,638 of CATIWQ010033303.1, forward strand.
AAATAGCATGTCTTGCTATCAAACAAGTGCGATAGGGTCTAATATCTATCACATGAATGGTTCAAAAGTAAGTATTAAGTAAGATGAAAGTATAAGTAATTTCGTAGCAAAATCAGCATATGAGATACCAATCAAAATATACTGACACCAATCAACTGATCAAATGCCTTTGAGGTCGTGATCAATAGGAAAAAGATAAACAGCATAAAAATATTATAACCTGAACCACAGCTTTTTCCCCATCAACTTCAAGCACTTGACCACGCCGTGTTGATCCATCTCCCAAGCGAATATTAACAATCTCTTGATATTTTGGACCCTGAAATGGCGAACAAAGCAATGCATCACTCGTCGTTCAGTAAAAATCCACCATAAAAAGAACTATAAAAATCAATATCTATAGCATAATAAAAATTGCGCATAGAATTATTATATAGAAAAGCAACTTCGCCTACCTTGACTTTATCAAGTATAACAAGAGGACCAGCAACTCCAGAAACAGTTCTGTATTCTGCAATTCAGGAGTTAATTCCAAATCAGATTCAAATTCTATGTTATTTTGAATAAATTTTACAGGAAAACATAATCATACCCATGCCGATCTCCAAGGTTCCTTCCTCCATATCGTGATTGTTTTCCGCTATGCCCATTATAAATCTGCATTGATAATAATAAAAATCAGTAATCACAATCAACTAAGAAAACTAAAATTGCAACGGAGCCAGCAAACGAATTGAAAACGGTGATCATCGGTTAAAAACTGAAACACAAGGGGACTGAACGAAAAAGAAGAAAATGAATCCAATTGGCTGTAAATAAATATTAATTACAACGAAAACCATATACAAATCTACGAAATCCATGAAAAGAAAAGACCTGAGAGCTGGAACGAAATTGAAGTATGAACGAGAATTAAGCAGAGGAAAAACACAGGCACTCGATTGAGCGGGATCTAATATATGATCAAAAAATGAATATTGAGAATATCTGGATCTCAGAAAAGATGGTACCTTTTGTTCTTGATCGGAAATAATGGTAGAGAGAGAAGAAATTGGAAGGGAAGGGAAGAGAGGGGAGGAGAGGAGATATTTCACTATGAGGAAGGATTAGGATAAACTGGTATAGATCTGCTGCTTCTTAATATAATATATATGTCGATTTAATTCCAGTACTAATTTTATTTTTAAGGCATTATTGTTCTTGTTTTTTATTTCCCACGACATTTTCAAATTTAGTTTATATTATTTAAGATGAATTAATTCAGTAATTACTTACAAATTTCCCTATTTCTTAAGGGAATTATTTCTATTTAGAAAGAAATTCAAAAATTGACCTACAATTATATGTTATTTTGGTTTTTTATAACATAACTATCATATTGATCATTACAGCTTTGAAAAAAAACAAATTATTAATTATTTTAATAACTATACAATAATGTATTACATCAAAAGGGAACAAATATTTAAAAATATAATAATTATTATTTTTCATATTTTAGATGTACTTTGCAAATGTTTTATAAGTTTTCAAGAAATTATATGGCATCATCAATAGGTGTACAAATATTGTTTCAAAAAATGTGTAGTAAATTGAGCTGAACATGAATAAGAAATAATTTCAAAATTCAAAATATTTCATAAATATATAAAGTTGTGAGCACCTTTGATGCTTTTACATATTACAAAAGAACACAACATAAAATAGGCAGTTCTATTACTAAACATATTTTTTTGCCAAATTTAAATTTACTTACATAACACGAAAACAATTTCCTTACATAAGTTGCAACCCCTATATGTGGGAAACCATATACATTCCTTTAAAATGAATTGAAATGCGGCAAAAAGAAAGTATCAAAATATATATTTTTAAAAGCTATCACTAAAGAACAAAAGTAGTTTAAAGTTTAGTGAGGAATAAGGTTATTAATGGTAACTATTGGTAAGAATACAAAAGATGACAAGTGAGATGCCATAATTTGGCATGTTTGGCAGAGATATCGGCTGGACAACTTTTTTTAAGTGGTGCAGATGAAGGGACAACACAAAAACGGACACATCACTACACGTTAATATTGGACTTCCATTTATTATTTGTTTTTTTTATTACTAGTTTAGAACATGTCTTTTTTGGATTTCTAATCAACTCGGTTAGATCAAATCCACATTTAATGTTTTTTAATCTCTATTCAATTCTGTCAAGTTTAGTCCAAGTGCATATTTTGGATTATATTCAATTCATTCAAGTATAGTCTAAATCAGTCACTTCGGTTTAACTTTATAGCGTATAAAATTATAAATTTACACTGAAAGTAATTTGATATGATTCAGTTCAACTTACGAAAATTCGAACGAAGAAAGCATTAATATAACTATTACAATTTGTATTTATCATTTGTTAAGATCAAGATTTGTTGCTTGTAACAACAAAGAAAACGTCTTACCACATCATCAACATACATACACTTGTTCGACACTTCGACTAGTCTTATTTCTAAGGGTGAAAGTTTGACATCGTACTGTACCAAAAGTCCAAAAGCCCAACAGGATCCCTTTAGCCCAATCAAGATGGGCTAGTGGAGGGCTCAAGATGTAGGGCCGATTGAGTATAAATTCACGTCCAAAAGTGGGATTTGTTACACCAAATCAAATAAATTGGTCGACCAGAACAACTCGCTCACATGAGATATTGAGATCGTTAAGGTAATACAATACATAATTAGCATAATGTGATACACGTTAAAACGGCATAAATGGTGTGGTTGAGTGGCTCGAGCGAGGAATAAATATTCATTACTCATGATCATGGAAAGAGTAGGGTGGGTGCTTTATGGAGCTCAGGCAAGCTTGAACTCTTAAAAATGGGTTGGACATTCATTCATTTATATGTTGAGTTTGTTAGTATTTTAGTGTAATTGATCGACTGGTTTTGACCAATGTGATCCGTGACGTTTCATCGAATAAGTTGGGAGAGTGCGGAGTGCACACTTGTTCATCTACGGTTACAATTTGAGGGTCTGGGGGCAGCGCTCCCGTGTGCGGGGTCCAAAGGGCGACAGCCCCTGGCAGGTCCGTGGGCAGCGTCTCAGGCTGGGGTCGAGCTGTCTGGTCATCTCGAAAATTTATTTTCTTGAACAAACGCATCATTTGAAAAATTCATCAGAAAAATGAATTTTGGACGCAGCTGAAACCCGAAAAAACATGTCTTTTAGACATAGCTGCTACTCGAAACAATATGTCTATTGAAACACTGATTATTTATTTCACCAAAAACGGAATTGGCAGAATATATAGAAAAACTTTGTTGTTTTTCACAGCAATTTAAGATTCTTGTTCTTGACTGAATCTGATTTATCCAATTGAAAGTTTGGTGAACCAACCTGTTGAACCCAGTAGGGTGAATAATAGGTCAGAGGGGGGGTGAATGACTTATTTTTCGAGTTATACTGAGTACTTCAGAAATTCACTCAGTTTATGAACTGGTGCTGAGTAATAGTACTCAGTATTACCCCTTCTGCAATTTATGTGTTTGTTAGATGTGGAAATGAAATAAACACAGAAATAACTGAGCGAGTAAGGAAAGTGCAAACAGAGATTTTTATCCTGGTTCAGCCTCCTGCTTATTCCAGTCCTTGGAAACTCCGTCCAAGATTTAATCCACTATCCACTCTTCTTCTGGTGAAGAGTAAACCCTTTTACAAAGCTTCTGAAGTCACTTCCAGCAATCTGCTGAGCTATACTAATCCAGAATTCCTCGTCTTCTGAATCGGAGGCTCCAACTGAAGTACTTCCAGACAGCTTTTCTGGTTCAACGAGCTATACCAACTCAGAAGTCACTTCTTCTGAATCTGAGGCTCTGAGCTTCTCTATCTTCCTGAGCGCAAGTTCTCAC
>CATIWQ010033305.1:0-17879 GCA_949673415.1 Euphorbia schlechtendalii
GTTAACTATATGTTAACTTGATTGTTCGTTTTATTTGCTAGGATTGGTTGTGTTATTGCTATTTGTTCTTCTTAATTCTACTATCTCATTCATTATCCACTTTCCTTTGTGTCTCAAATCTCAATTCACGGTCGGGAAAAATTTTCGCGTTCGGATTGCGCTTCGCGTTACCGGATTCACATCAACGATGAAAAAAAGTAGAACAGATTTTCATGATCGAAATTTTCATAAAACTTTGATGCATGCCTTTTATGTTTGTCACACTCTAAAATTGTCCGAAGGTCAATTTTGAAGGTCAACGTTGAAAAAACTCGTACCGATTTCAAGGATCCAAATTTCGTGAAAACTTTGACGAATGCCTTATATTGTCATATCATGATTATCAACCTCTAAAATTGTCCAAAAGTCGAATTTAAGGTCAACGTTGGGAAATCTCGCATCGTTTTCGGGGTTGACAATTTTCGTTAAATCTTTGACGCATGTTTTTTATTATCATATCATGTTTGTCACACTCTAAAATGGTTCAAAGGTCGAATATAAGGTCAACATTGAAAAAACTCGAACTGATTTCCGGAATCGAAATTTCGTGAAAAATTTGGCGCATGCCTTTAGTGGTCATATCATGTTTATCAAACACTAAAATGGTCCAAAGGATGATTTTACACAAAAGTTGAAAAAACTTGCATAGATTTCCGGGATCAAAATTTCGTGAAAATTTTAAAGCAGGCCTTTTATGGTCATATAATTTTAATCACACTGTAAAATGGTCCAAAGGTTGATTTTAAGGTCAATGTTAAAAAACTTGCACAAATTTCCAGGATTGAAATTTCGTGAAAACTTTGACGCATGCCTTTTATGGTCATATCATGTTTATCAGACTCTAAAATGGTTAAAAGATCGAATTAAGGTCAATGTTGTAAGAAATAAAAAATCTCACTGATTTCTTTAATTGAAATTTCGTGAAAACTTTGATGTATGCCTTTTATGGTCATATAACGTTTATTACACTCTAAAATGATCCAAAGGTCGATTTTAAGGTCAACATTGAAAAAATTCGCACCAATTTCTAAGATCAAAATTTTGTGATAACTTTCACGCATGCCTTTCATGGACATATCATGTTTATCATACTCTAAAATGGTCCAAAGTCGATTTTATGATCAACATTGAAAAAACTCGCATTCCAGGATGGCAATTTTCATGAAAACTTTGACGCATTCCTTTTATGGTCATGCCATGATTATCAACCTGTAAATTGATCCAAAGTCGAATTTAAGGTCAACGTTGCAAAAACTTGCATTGTTTTCCGAGAAAGCAATTTTGAGAAAGCTTTGACATAAGCCTTTTATGGTCATATCATGTTTATCAAAATCCAAAATGATCCAAATGTCGATTTTAAGGTTAACGTTGAAAAAACTCGCACCGATTTCTGGGATCGAAATTTCATGAAACCCTTTACGCATGCCTTTTATGGTCATATCATTTTAAGCACATTCTAAAATGGTCTAAAGGTCAAATTTAAGGTCAACATTGAAAAAACTCGCTCCAATTTCTGGGATTGAAATTTTGTTAAAATTTTTACGCATGCCTTTAATGGTCATATCATGTTTATCACACTCTAAAATGATCCAAAGGATAATTTTAAGCAAAAGTTGAAAAAACTCACATAGATTTCCGCAATCAAAATTTCCTGAAAACTCTGACACATACCTTTTATAGTCATATAATGTGTATCATACACTAATATGTCCAAAGGTCGATTTTATAATCAACGTTGAAAAAATTCGCACTAATTTTCGGGATCCAAATTTCGTGAAAACTTTTACGCATTCCTTTTATGTACATATCATGTTTATCACACTCTAAAATGCTTCAAAGGTCGAATTTAAATTAACATTGAGAAAACTCACATCATTTCCGGGATGACAATTTTTGTTAAAACTTTGACGCATGCCTTTTATGGTCATATCATGTTTATCACACTTTAAAACAGTCCAAAGATCGATTTTAAGGTCAACGTTGAAAAAACTCACACCAATTTCGTGATCAAAATTTCTTGAAAACTTTGACGCATGCCTTTTATGGTTATATAATGATTGTCAACCTCTAAATTGGTCCATAGGTCGAATTTAAGGTCAACATTGCGAAAACTCGCATCGTTTTTTGGGATGGCAATTTTCATCAAAACTTTTACACATACCTTTTATGGTTATATCATGATTATCAACCTCAAAAATGATCCAAACGTCGAATTTAAGGTCAGCATTGTTAAAAATCCCATGATATTTTCAATCATAAAACACTATGGTTTAAGTCATATTATACTTCGTATAAAAGATTTCACGTGGTATGTAGTTGTTTTTTTTATGCAAATGCAGAAACTAGGTAAATCTTGGAAGTAAAATGATCAAAAGTGGAATTCTATGGAAAAGGAGTGAAAAAGGTGCAAAAAGATGCTTGGAGCACAAAGATTTAGCTTGGGATCGAAGTTGTCAAAGATTGGCAAATTTGCAAAGAAGAATCATGAAGAAATAACATTTCACAATTGTGAACATCTATTCGCGTTCGCGACTTACCACTCTTTATAAGCCGAAAATTGCCAATTAACGTTCACGATCGCAACATGAGATTCGCGATCGCGACTTATGACGGATAATGGTTATCTCTTATCAACTACCAACTGCCAGATAACAAAGATCAACCGCCATCAATCACCTACCGAAAAGACACCTTTTGGAAGTCAACCAATCATGAAAAGGTGTCTTTCCATTGTGGATGAGGATGAATCTTTACATCCCATCAAAATGACGTGATGCAACTCTTCGCCAATGGACACGGCTCTTCATTTGGATAGACATAACCCTTCACACTCTATAAATAGGACTCTAAAACTCCAAAATATCGTGTATGGGATGAAAGGCGTCGTATGTGGTATATAGTGTATACGTGCATTCTTAGTTTTAGAGAGAAAATCGTGTAGATTTCGCTTCGTTCTTAATTAGCGAGAAAATGTATAAGTGATTCGAACCTTATTTCGATCACTAAATTTCTATACATATTCGAGCAATTTTTGTATAAGTGTAATTTCAATCTTCAATATTCATTTATTCAATATTCGCAAAGAATAGCATCCTAGCGGAGGTTCTGTACGGGCCGAGACCGAATTCAAAGCAGACACAGGAATTGCAGGAATTGACGACTCCCATTAAAGAGTGGATACGGTTTGATCAACTTTAGCTTTCACTTTCATACCTTACAACTTTGCTTTGTTTTCTACTTATACTTTCTATTTCAAAGTTTATGATATGTCTATGTGTCATATTGTGTATTTCGTGTTGAGTCTTTTATATTAATCAAGTTATATGCTTTAGAGTTAACTTTAAGAGTGATTTCGGGGTTAATAAGATTGTGTATAGTCACTGGATATATGATTATAATGCAGTTTAGTGAACCAACATTTTTGGAATGGTAACTTGCTAAATATGGCTATGTGAGAGCAACCCTTACTAAGCATAGTATTATTGTTATCCAGGTTTATATAACCATCTTAACTCATTTGCACTAGAATTAGAAAAGTCATTTCATGTGTTACTCTGCGTTGAATAATTGAACATCTGAGTGTCTATAACCGAATCTGTTAAAGTAGTTTAGTGTACGTAAATATCTTTGATGATTTTGCAAGTTTTCTTTGCTATACTTGTTCGTAGGGATAATCTATACTGATTTCTTTTACTCTAATCTGTTTATACATTTATCTATTTATTTACCATCATGTCCAACCAACCCATCAACAATAAAATAATCTAATTTATTTTCTTTGTTCCGTTACTCTTGTTGATATTTAGAACCGAATTTCTTCCCTGTGGGTTGGATATCTTTTAAAACTACATCGCAACTGTATATTTGCAGTTATCATCATTTTTCTATTTGATAAGTGGTATTGACAACACTTGTACTTTAAAGCCAAAATCTTGCGAACAAGTTATCAAACTTATTAGTAGAAAACTGACGAACAAGGTCAATGTTGAAAAAACTCGCACCGATTTCCAGGATCGAAATTTTGTGAAAACTTTGACGCATGCCTTTATGGTCATATCATGTTTGTCACACTCTGAAATGGTCTAAAGATCAAATTTAAGGGCAACGTTGAAAAAACTCTCATTGATTTCTGGAATCGAAATTTTTGGAAGACTTTGACGCATGCCTTTTATGGTCATATCACGTTTATCACACTCCAAAATGTTCCAAAGGTCGATTTTAAATTCAATGTTGAAAATCTCGCACCGATATCCGGGATCGAAATTTCATGAATACTTTGACGCATGCCTTTTATGGTCATATCATTTTTATCATATTCTAAAACGGTCCAAAGGCCAAATTTAAGGTCAAAGTTGAAAAAACTCGCACCGATTTCCGGGATTGAAATTTCGTGAAAACTTTAACGCATGACTTTTAGGTCATATTATGTTTATCACACTTTAGAACGGTCCAAATGTTAATTTTAAGGTCAAAGTTGAAAATACTCGCACTGATTTCCAAGATCAAAATTTGGGGAAAACTTTTATGCATGCATTTTATGGTCATATCATGATTATAACCTTCTAAAATGGTCCAAATCGAATTTACTGTCAACGTTTGTAAAACTCGCAATGTTTTTCGGGTTGGCAATTTTCGTGAAAACTTTGACTCATTCCTTTTAGGTCATTCCATTATTATCAACCTCTAAAATGATCCAAAGGTCAAAAATATAAGGTCAACGTTGCGAAAACTCGCTTGGTTTTCCAGGAAAGCAATTTTTGAGAAAACTTTGACGCATACCTTTTATGGTCATATCATGTTTATCACACTCTAAAATGCTCCAAAGGTCAAATTTAAGGTCAACATTGAGAAAACTCGCGTCATTTTCTAGTATGGAAATTTTTGAGAAAACTTTGACGCATTTCTTTTATGATCATACCATGTTTATCACATTCTAAAACGGTCCAAAGGTCGGTTTTAAGGTCAACGGTTAAAAAACTCACACCGATTTCGGGGATCATAATTTCGTGAAAACTTTGACGCATGCCTTTTATGATAATATCATGATTATCAGTTTCTGAATTGGTCCAAAGGTCAAATTTAAGGTTAACATTGCAGAAACTCGCATTGTTTTCCGGGATAGCAATTTTCATCAAAACTTTGACAAGTTCCTTTAATAATCATTTCATGATTATCAACCTCTAAAATGATCCAAATGTCGAATTTAAGGTCAACGTTGTTAAAACTCGCTTCGTTTTCTGGGATGGCATCTGAAAACTTTGATGCATGTCTTTTATGGTCATATCATGTATACTCACTGTAAAATGGTCCAAAGGTCGATTTTATGGTCAATGTTGAAAGAACTCGCACCGATTTCCAGGATCAAAATTTCATGAAAACTTTTATGCATGTCTTTTATTGTCATATAATTTTTTATCACATTCTAAAATGGTCCAAAGGTCAAATTTAAGGTCAACATTAAAAAATACTCACACTGATTTCGGGGATTGAAATTTCGTGAAAACTATGACGCATGCCTTTTATGGTTGTATCATGTTTATCACACTCTAAATTGGTCCAAAGATCGAATTTAAGATCAATGTTGAAAAAACTCTCACCGATTTCTGGAATTGAAATTTCGTGAAGACTTTGACACATGCTTTTTATGGTCATATCACGTTTATCACACTCTAAAATGGTCAAAAGTTGATTTTAAGGTTAACCTTGAAAAAATTCGCACCGATTTCCAGGATCTAAATTTCGTGAATACTTTTACGCATACCTTTTATGGTCATATCATTTTTATCACATTCTAAAATGGTCCAAAGGTCAAATTTAAGGTCAACATTGAAAAAACTCACACTGATTTTCGGAATCGAAATTTTGTGAAAACTTTGATTCATGTCTTTTATGGTCATATCATGTTTATCACACTATAAAATGGTCCAAAGGAAGATTGTAAGCCAAAGTTGAAAAAACTCGCACAGATTTCCGGGATCGAAATTTCATGAAAACTTTAGCACATGACTTTTATGGTCATATCATGTTTATCACACTGTAAAACAGTCCAAAGGTTGATTTTGAGGTCAACGTTGAAAAAACTCGCACAGAATTCCAGGATCGAAATTTTGTGAAAACTTTGACGCATGCCTTTTATGATCATATCTTGACTATGAACCTCTAAAGTCCAAAGGTCGAATTTAATGTCTACGTTGAGAAAACTCGCATCGTTTTCGGAGTTGGCAATTTTCGTGAAAACTTTGACGCATTCCTTTTATGGTCATACCATGATTATCAACTTCTAAAATGATCCAAAGGTCGAATTTAAGGTTAACTTTGCGAAAACTAGCATCGTTTTCTAGGAAAGCAATTTTAGAGAAAACTTTGACGCATGCCTTTCATGGTCATATCATGTTTATCCCACTCTAAAATGGTCCAAATATCGATTTTAAGGTTAACCTCGAAAAAACTCGCATCGATTTCCAGGATCAAAATTTCTTGAAAACCTTTATGCATGCCTTTTATGGTCATATCATTTGTATCGCATTCTAAAATCATCCAAAGGTCAAATTTAAGGTCAACTTTTAAAAACTCGCACCGATATTCGGAATCAAAATTCCGTGAAAATTTTGACACATGCATTTTAAGGTCATATCATGTTTATCACATGCTAAAATGGTCCAAAGGTCGATTTATGATTAACATTGAGAAAACTCGCACCAATTTTTGGGATCGAAATTTCGTGAAAACTTTTACGCATGCGTTTTGTGGACATATCATGTTTATCACACTCTAAAATGATTCAAAGGTCGAATTTAATGTCAACATTGAGAAAACTTGATTCATTTTCCAGATGGCAAATTTCGTGAATACTTTGACGTATACCTTTTATGGTCATATCATGTTTATCACATTCTAAAACAGTCCAAAGGTCGATTTTAAGGTCAACGTTGAAAAAACTTACACCGATTTCCGTTATCGAAATTTCGTAAAAACTTTGACGTATGTTTTTTATGGTTATATCATGATTATCGTCATCTAAATTGGTCCTGAGGTCGAATTTAAGTTCAACATTGCGAAAACTCGCATCGTTTTCCGGGATGGCAATTTTCATCAAAACTTTAACGCGTTCCCTTTCTGGTCATATCATGATTATCAACCTCTAAAATGATCCAAATGTCGAATTTAAGATCAACGTTGTGAAAACTCGCATCGTTTTCCAGGATGGCATCTGAAAACTTTGACGCGTGGCTTATGGTCATATCATGTATACACAGTCTAAATGGTCCAAATGTCAATTTTAAGGTTAACCTTGAAAAAACTCGCACCGATTTCCGTGATTGAAATTTCGTGAAAACTTTGACGCATGCCTTTTATGGTCATATCATGATTATCAACCTCTAAAACGGTCAAAAGGTCGAATTTATGGCCAATGTTGCAAAAACTTGCATCGTTTTCAAGGATAACAATTTTCGTGTAAAACTTTGACGCATGCCTTTTATGGTCATATCATGTTTGTCACACTCTAAAATGGTTCAAACGACATTTTTAAGCAAAAGTTTAAGAAATTCGCACTAATTTCGAGGATCGAAATTTCGTGAAAACTTTGACACATGCCTTTACTGCCATATCATGTTTATCACACTCTAAAATGGTCAAAATGTAGATTTTAAGGTCAACGTTGAAAACAAGAACCGATTTCCGTGATCAAAATTTAGTGAAAACTTTGACGCATGTCCTTTATGGTCATATCATGATTATCAACCTCTAAAATGGTCCAAAGATTGAATTTAAGGTCAATATTGCGAAAACTCGCATCGTTTTCTAGGATGGCAATTTTCATGAAAACTTTGACGCATTCTTGTTGTGTTCATACCATGACTATCAACCTCTAAAATGGTCCAAAGGTTAAATTTATGGTCAATGTTGCGAAAACTCACATCGTTTTCAATGATGACAATTTTCGTGTTAAACTTTGATGCATGCCTTTTACGGTCATATCATGTTTATCGCACTCTAAAATAGTTCAAAAGACATTTAAGCAAAAGTTTAAATTATTCGCACAATTTCTGGGATCGAAAATTCATGGAAACCTTTACGCATGCCTTTTTTGGTCATATAATGTTTTGTGTAAACTTCAAAAAAGTACCCTATTGTTTGAGCCGTTTTAAAATGTGATCCAATGAGAATTAAGCAACTTATCCCGAACTCGAATCTCTGTGTCTTAGTGGGCCGTCCGCCGGACGTTAAGCCTCACAGGACTTTAATTCCTGGAAGAGCTAATCCAGGTGGTGACTCTACACTATGAGACGGTAGATTTGGGTTTGACCAATCTAAAATGTTTTCGCTTTCTCTACCAAATCATTTTCGGGTCCCCGACCCGATACCTTTTTAAACACCACAGTGGACCACGCCTCTCATTTTTCACGCGCTCTCGGCCCATTGCTCCGTGTCGTCCGCTCACAGTACCTATAAGATTTAGGGCTATTCGATCTCAATGATACTAGCTTAGATTTGGTACTCGGGAAGTACCAAAGAGGTTTAAGACTATTGATCACAATGACACTAGCCCAGTTTCGATACTCGGGAAAAACCTAAGAGGTGTAGGGATGTATGGTCGCAATGAGACTAGCCTATGTTTGGTACTTGGGAAGTATGAAAAAGGCTTAAGGCTGTTTTGGTCACAATGACACTAGCCTATATTTGGTACTCGAGAAGTACCAAAGTTGTTTAAGGAGATTGGTCACAATGACACTAGCCTAGGTTCGGTATTCGAGATGTAACTAAAAGATTTTGGGCTATTCGATCGCAATGATACTAGCTTAGATTTGGTACTCGGGAAGTATCAAAGAGGTTTAAGACTATTGATCACAATGACACTAGCCTAAATCTGATACTCGGGAAGAACCTAAGAGGTATAGGGCTATATGCTGACAATGACACTAGCCTAGGTTCTATACTCGGAAAGTACCTTAGAGGTTTAAGGATATTTGGTCACAATGATACTAGAAGCAACGACCTAAAAGGGATATAATTAATGTGAGAAACAATATAAGCATGCTGAAATATACACTTTGTGAACATTCATTTTAAGAAATATATTGTGAACATGCAATGGGAATTATAGAAATGATCTTTTTCAGGCTACCTATGCGAGCATACATTAAAGAGTAAGTAGCAATCAACAAAGAAAGTATATTTTTTAAGGCAACCTATGACAAATTACATGTGAACATACATAACATCCATTAAAGAATAAAGGTCAAATGCATCAACGGCTTCCTCACATTTCCCTAATCCACCTAGTGCCGCCCTATCCTTTCAAAAAGACCTCGTACCTCCCTATTCTTTCAAGAAGTGCACCTCCTGGCTCCCTCCATTCGATATGGCATGCATTGACTTGGGCAGCGAGTGTTGACTTTTTTTCATCTTCTTCCTTTGACATTTCTACAATTTTGGGTTTTTCCTTTACAAATTCTTTATTTCATCAAAAAGATGAGATTTTTAACAACTTTTTCGATAAAGATTCTTCATATTTTCACCGGAGGACTTAGAGAACCAAAGTTTAGTAAGTTTTGTAAAGTTTTAAAGATTTGGTGTTTCTTCAAAAAAATTTCCAGGAAAATTCATGCATTTTCCGGAAAAACTCATGAATTTTCCTGGAAATTGCATGAATTTTCCCGGAAAACTCATGAATTTCCGAAAGAAAAATTCAACTTACCACTTTACTTTTCTTTATCATTTCCTTTTTTTTCTCCAAAAAAAAAACAAAAAATAAAACAAATCAAATGACATTTACACTAACTTTTCCAATCTATATTGGTTTGATGATGAAATTAGTGTTTTGATTTGGTTTTAAGAAAAATTATGGATTGATGAAGAAGATGGAAATGCAAATTTGAAAAATTAAAGGGTTTTAATGGAATTTTTTTGGAGACTTTTTTGTAACTTTTACCCTTCATGCCACATTTTAGTCTACTATTGGGTTGACTTTTCAACCTTTTGCCATGTATTGGCGAGTGTATCTCACTCTCCGAGATGAGAGTGGTTTAGTCCGATAGAGGGAGTCGGGAGGTGAATTTTTTAAAAGGAGATGGAACTATGTGGTCCTTTTGAATAAAAGTAGGTGGATCGGTAAAAGGTGAGAGAGCTATCGATGCATTTGGCTCAGAATAAACTATTTACAAAGACAACGTTATTATTGTTTTTGTTACATGCATAACAAGTGAACATACATTAAAGAGTAAACAAATAATAAAACAGTATTCATATTTTTATTCTTGACATGCATAACATGTGAACGTGTGTACATGAAAGAGTAAACAAATAGCAAAGAAAGTATTATTCATTTTTTGCATACAATATGCGTGAACATTAAGGAGTACAAAAAAGTATGGTATCCTGCATCAAAGCCCCCCTAAACTTGGCTCAGAAAAACTTGATGCCACCCTAAAGTTACAAATGGTCTAGATACTCCCCCCCTTAAGTTTGTAATTTTGAAGCAGTTAGCCCCACCTCAACGCCATGTGTTAGAATCTGGTTGGTTTGACTTTTCAAAGATGTCTTTTTCTGATTTTTCTCTCTCCAACTAGAAGTTGACATGCTGCATTGAGGGGGAAACCTAGTGCATATTTTCCATGTTAAGGGGGGTAACTGGTCCTTTTGAAAGTTGAGGCTGGCATCCGATTTTCTAAGCCAAGTTTAGAGGGTGTTGATGCATTTGACCAAAAAGTATTCATAATTTTTTTGACATACATAACATGTTAACATACATACAATAAGGAGTAAATAACAAAGAAGTTTTCATAATTTTTTTTGACATACATAACTGTTTAGTCTAAGTTTCGATGATTACAAGTAGAAAAATCGACAAAACAATTATAATATATTTTTGTTTATTAATACATATACATATTTGTGTTAGTTTACATAAAATATATTTAAGGAAGAAGCTACAACAAGAAATGGAAGACAACAAGCTGACATGGGCAGAAACATGATAGCAGAAAGTGGTGCTTAAAGGTGGTAAAGAAAGTGGTGCTTGAAGGTGGTACATAATGTGGCGCTTGAAAGTGGTATAAAAAGTGGCGCTTGAAACTGGCAGATACCACATACCACTCTCTCAACGGGCAGATTTTTGAATGAGTAGTAACACCCAAATCTCCAATGGCTACTCCTGCATCAAGTTATAAAAAACCATCAATTTGAAAGATGAAACTTGGAAGACTAACAGAAATTTTTATATACAGCAAAGTTTCAACTTGATTTGTCTTCCCTACAATTCTTCTAGCGCATTCAAAAGAGAGAAAGCTTCTTATAGTGTTCCTACAACACAAACACACTCAATTAGAATTGTAAGGTTCCTTTGTTAAGCCTGTAAAAACAACGGTTAGGTTTTGTTATTAAGCCTGTAAAAATAGCAGTCAGGTTTCGTTGTTGAGCCCTCAAAAACTACGGTTAGGTTTTGTTGTTGTGCCCGCAAAAATAACAAGTTAGGTTTTACTGTTGAGCCCGCAAAAACAATGGTGAAAAGTTTTGGTTGTTGAGCCCGGAAAAACAATAGTTGTAAGGTTTGATACTTGAGCCCGTAAAAAGTATCATCATGCTTGTTTCCAGCCCGTAAAGAAAAAAGAAGAGAAAGGAAAATCTCAAGTCAATTGACATGGGGACTGAACAAGGTAAAGGGTTGCCGAACCAAGATAAAATCCGTTGCGTATCGATCTCTTTAACTCTACTCTTTAATTATCTACAATTTAATTTTCGTGCTTTTACTTTATTGCAATCAGTTTATTTGAGATTGAGCAAATACCTTAGAGCAAATACCTTTGGGACCAACAATTGATATCAGAGCAGGACTCTAAACAAAAGGAGTAAAATCCTTAGAGTGATTCCAAATCCTTAGAGTAAAATACTCTGGTTTTCAAAATGCTTTCTTTTTAAAAAGACTTTCCCAAAATAGACCCCCTTCTCTTTACTGGAGAAAACTATCATTTTTGGAAACTTCAAATGAGAAATCATATGCAGTCTATGAATATGCATGTTTGGTATATAATTAAACAAGGATATGATATCCCTTCAAAAATTATTGATGGAGAAGCTATTTTAAAAGAAGAAGTATATGATGATACTGATTGGAAGAAATTAACTCTAAATGATAGAGCTATAAATATCTTGCAATGTGCTTTAGGTATTAATGAATTTAATCGTGTTTTAGGTTGACTACAGCCAAGGAAATGTGGGATAAACTTGAGACCACTCATGAAAGAACAAAGCAAGTACGAGAATGCAAAATAAATCTCCTCATCCCAGATTATGAGCTTTTCTATGTTGAGTAAAAGGAGATAGTTTCTCAAATCAACACAAGGTTCACGCTTGTTGTGTACAAACTCAAAAATCACGACAAGCACTACACAGATGAAGAGCTAATTAGGAAACTAATTAGATACATGCAACCTCCTGGGATGCCAAGCTCACTAATATTGAAGAAGCAAAGGATTTGAGTACTTACTCTTATGATGATTTTATTGGATCATTACTTACTTATGAGATGAAGATAAATTCTATTAAGGATCGAGAGTAAGCTATTAGAGAAAAGTCAATAGCTCTCAAGACCAAGATTTCCAAAGCACTAAGGTGAAATTTAGAAAGTGATGATGATGATGATGATGATGCTATAGATGCTCCCCTCGTTCGTGAATACGGGAAACTCATGAAATTAAGAAAAGATCGAAAGCGATTCAAGAAATCATCATTTAAAAAGGATGATATTGAAAACTCGAAGGAAGATATCACCTGTTATGAATGTTTCCAGGGCACTACAAATTAGAATGTCCAAAACTCAAAGGAACCTCAAGGAAGAAATCTATGATGGAAGCTTGGAGTGATAGTGATGACTCAAGTTCAGACGATGAAGAAACTAAACAAAAGGCACAACTTTGTTTCATGGCTAACAATGAAGCAGAATGTTCATCATGATCATTAGGAAGAGAAGTTCATGAAGATGAGGTAATTTACAACACTTTGTCTCATAAAAAGTTACTTTGAGCATATTTAAATTTATATAATGATCATGAAATATTTGTCAAGAGTCAAAGTGATCAAGTTAAGTTTTTAGAGAAAGAGAAGTTTGAGTTAGAAAATAACATGAGACTTTTTGAATACAAAATGAGAAAGAAAAACTTGAACTTCAAAACAAAATAATTTTTCTTGAAAATCACAACCATGAGTTAATAAGTAAAGTTTCTTCTTTAGAAAAGATAAGTGATTTGCTAAATCCAACTCTTACCAAATTTACAAATGGTGATAAGATGTTGAATAACTTGATAGGAGATCAAAGGAGTGATAATGATAGATGCGGAATTGGTTTTTATTCCTCCCCTCAAACTCTAAGTGGATTTTGTAGTTGCTCATCATTGTCTTTTCTTGCTAAAGTGTCATGTCTTAGAAAGAAGTGTGTAAAGAGTGGTTTGACAAAAGAAGAGAGACTCATGTCAAGTCAAGTAAAATACCATCCAAAAAGTACACACCACCCTCTCACCCATCTTTTATCCCCCCAAAACTTTTCTACGTCACCATCCCTATGACAAATCATATCACTTATCTTTTCAAAAGAAAAATAATATTTTTAACTCATATTAAAAGAAAATTATTTGTCATTATTGTAATCATGATAGGCATGGTATTAAAGAATGCTTTTTTGGAAGAGTTATATAAAAATTTATATGGGTTCTTAAGAAGGAATCAAATGCAACTAACCTCGAAGGACCCAACATTACTTGGGTACCTAAATCTACTTGATTTATTTTACAGGTTTGTCTAAAGAACACCCTTGGAAATTCAAAATGGTTTATTGATAGTAGGTGTTCAAGATATATGACTGGAGATGGGAAATATTTCACTTCTCTAAAGCAAATTGATGGAGGATTATTTAAATTTGGTGACAAAAAGGAGGGTCAAATTATTGGCTATGGATAAGTTTGATTTAATCCTTGCATTAAAGATGTGTCACTAGTTGATGGACTAAAATACAACATTCTCACTGTAAGCCAACTATGCAACAAAGGACAATAGGTAACTTTTGATTCTAAAAAATGTGAAATTCGGTATATTGCTACTGGTAAGATTTTACTTAAAGTTCCTAGAGTTAATAACATTTATCTATTGAATTCAAGTACTCTTACTAATGATGTGTGCTTAATTTCACAACAAGAAGAAAGTTGGTTATGGCATCGTAGGTTAGGACATGCTAGCATGCACTTAATTTCAAAACTGTCAAAGAAAGATCTTGTTAAGGGTTTACCAAAAATTAATTTTGACAAAAATCATATTTGTTATGCATGTCAAAAAGGGAAGCAAACTAGGAGTTTTTTTTTAAAAACAAAAGATTTTATTTCTACATCTAGACATTAGAATTGCTTCATTTAGATTTACTTGGTCCAGTCCAACCATGCAGCTTAGGAGGTATGAAATATGCATTTGTTATAGTTGATGATTTTACTCATTTTACATGGATTTTATTTTTGAGGAAAAAAGATGAAGCCTTTGAAAAGTTTTCTGTCTTATGTAAAATGCTTCAAATTTTGAAAAAACACTTCTATTATTTCTACTAGGAGTGATTATGGAAAAGAATTTGATAATCATCTGTTTGAAAAGTTTTGCAAAGAACATGGTATTTCTCATTTTTTCTCAACACCTAGAACTCCTCAACTAAATGATGTTGTAGAAAGGAAAAATAGGACATTAGTATAAATGTCTAGAACCATGTTGAATGAAAATAATTTGCCAAAATATTTTTGGGCAGAAGCTATGAACACTGCTTGTTACATTTTAATCCAAGCTTTAATAAGGCCCATTATGAAGCAAACCTCATATGAATTATGGAATGGTAAACCAAATATTAGTTATTTTCATTCATTTGGGTGTAAGTGTTATATTTTGAATGATAAAGATTATCTTGGCAAATTTGATTCAAAATCCAATGAAGGTATTTTTATAGGGTATTCCTTACATAGCAAGGCATATAGAGTTTTTAATAACAGAACCCTTACCATAGAAGAGTCCATACATGTTATTTTTAAAGAAACTAACAAACTCCCGGAAAAAGATTATGGGACACTCTTGAGATACTTGGTTCGTAGATTAAACTTCAAGAAGATAATTCTATCAGCTTGCAAGAAAATGTGAACATTGGTGATCAAGTTGAGCACAAAATTCAAGACTTACAAGTACAAGAAAATCAACATGATGATCTACCAAAAGAGTTCAGATATCACAAATATCATTCAAAAGATAATATTATTGACATTCCTTCGAAGAAGATGATGACAAGAGCACAATTAAGAGAATATTTTGGAAATGTTGCTTTTGTTTCCGAATAAGAACCAAAGAACTTCAAAGAAGCTGAAAATGATGAAAGTTGGATACTAGCAATGCAAGAAGAGCTTGATCAATTTAAACGAAACAACGTTTGGGAACTTGTTCTAAAGCCTAATAATCAATCCTTGATTGGAACCAAATGGGTCTTTCGAAACAAGTTACGAACTCGGAAACGTGGTGCGAAATAAGGCTTGATTAGTAGCTCAAGGATACAACCAATAAGAAGGCATTAACTGTGATGAAACTTTTGCTCTGGTTGCTAAACTTGAAGCAATAGAAATGCTATGTGCCTTTGCATGCCATAAAGATTTCAAGTTATATCAAATGAATGTTAAAAGTGCATTCTTAAATGATTATACCAATGAAGAAGTTTATGTGAAGCAACCACCGAGCTTCAAAGACAATCAACATCTGCATTATTTATACAAACTTAATTGAATTACCTGAGTTCCATGGTAAAATTGACGCGGATGCCTATCTCGAATGGATTTATTCCATTGAAAGAGCCTTTGAATTAAGGGAGGTTTCTGAACAAAAGAAGATGAAGCTTACTGCCATGAGATTGAAAGGGTATGCTACCCTTTGGTGGGAAAATTTGCAAAAGCAAAGGGCTAGAGAAGGGAGACCTCGAATCACCCAATGGGACCGAATGAAAGAGGAAATGGATGTGGTGTTCTTACCACCCCATTACAAGCAAAAACTGATTGAGAAGATGCTAACTCTCAAACAAGGAACCAATTCCGTGGAACAATATACCATGGAATTTGATGAATTCTTGATGAAATGTGAGGCGGAGGAGACCGGAGAACTTCTCATGGGGAGTTATCTCCAAGGACTACGTCTTGATATTCAAGAAATGATGAGTTTTTATCCTTATGATTCTTTGATTGAATTGAAGAAATTAGCTCTAAGAAGTGAAGCAAGTCTATCTCATTCCCGCTCAACCCGAAACTTTTCTAAGCCATCAAACCTTTCATCACCTTACAAATCAAACTCTAGCACCTCACAATCTACCCTTACAAAGACTATCTACTTACCACCACCCAAAAGCCCATCAAACACCCAAAACACTTCCACCAAAATCAAGACTAATCAAACTGCCACAAAGAAAAGTTTATGGTCATTTTGCTTATGAATGTCCCACAAAGAAGATCATGACCATAAGGGAAATAGATGGGATCGAAGAAGATTTATTGATTGCTAAATAAAATGAGGCTTATTCGAGTTTGTATGTTGATGAGGAAGAGATCCATGAATGTGAAGCTATGGAGGATAGAGAGTGTTTAGTTATGATGAGGGTTCTAAATGTAGAAAGAAGTGAGGAGGATTGGAGGAGGAAATCTTTGTTCCATACTATATGCTTGACGAATAACAAGCTATGTGAAGTTCTTATTGATAGTGGAGCTTGTGAGAATATTGTTTTCAAAAAAGATGGTGAATAAGTTGGGTCTTAAAACCGAGCCAATCAACATTCCATACAAGTTGACTTGGCTGGATTCTTCTCATGAGATAAGAGTGACTAAGAAATGTCTTCTTCCTTTTTCTATTGGGAAATATGTTGATGAAGTGAGCTGCCATGTTATTCCTATGACCGCTTGTCATTTGTTACTCGGAAGACCATGGTTGTATGATAAAGATGTTCATCATCAAGGGACAGCCAACACTTATACTTTGTTCCATAATGGGTAAAAGATATTGCTCGAGCCTATGTCACCGGAAGAGAGAAAGAAGAAGAAAGAGGTTGGAGTCAATAGGTTATTGTCCAATGATGAGAAGAGCGAGATCATGGAGGGGCTGCCTAGTTTTATCCCAATGGATGTGGAAGATGAGCCCAAACAGAACCGTACCATTCCAAATGAGGTACAATCTTTGATTAGTGAGTTTGAGAGAGTATTTCCAAACACATTACCCTCATTTTTAGCCCCTCTTTGAAGTATACAACATGAAATAAGTTTTGTTCTGGGAGCCCAAATTCCGCACAAACAGTCCTATAGAATGAGCCCAAAGGAGAGTGATGAATTACAAAAGCAAGTTGGTGAGTTGTTGAAGAGGGAATTCATAAGGGAGAGTGTATGACCATGTGTTGTTCTGGCATTTGTAATACCCAAAAAGAATGGAAAGTGGAGAATGGTGATTGATTCTAGAGCTATCAAAAAGATCACAATCAAGTATAGATTCCCCATTCTTATGCTTGATGATATGCTTGATCGATTACATGGAGCTTCGGTGTTCTCAAGAGTTGATCTTGCAAATGGTTTCTATCAAATTCGTGTTAAAGAAGGAGATGAGTGGAAAACAGCCTTTAAAACTAATGCGGGGTTGTATGAATGGCTTGTCATGCCAATGGGACTTTCTAATTCACCTTCTACTTTCATGCGACTTATAAATGAGGTACTTAAACCTTTTCTTAACAAATTTGTGGTGGTTTACTTTGATGATATTCTGATCTTTAGTCATAGTTTACATGAGCATTGCGTGCATTTGAG
>CATIWQ010033323.1:0-12883 GCA_949673415.1 Euphorbia schlechtendalii
AACTAAAGTAATTCTGTGGCTTTCCAATTCAAAGCTACATAGGAAAAAGGCAGTAGAGTTTTAAGAGGTGAAAATATAAATAAAAAAACCCTAAAACTACTTCTTAACTGCCATTATGCGCTTTTGGCGCCTTATATGCGCCTTGCGCCTAGCACCTCACATACAAAGGCGCACGCCTTTGTCACATGCACCGCCTAAAGGGCTAGGAGGCGCCAGCCTCCTCGCCCAGTGCGCCTAGCGCCTAAGGCGCGCCTGAGGCGCGCCTTTGACTACACTGAGCCATCTGAATCTTTTTCATCAGATCCTGCAGCCAAAAGCTCTGATTTTCTTTGCCAGAGGCTATGGTTCCTAACTCTCATTTTTTACTTTTTACTCTTTTGTCTCTGATACATGACAGTGAGTTTCTTCACAAGTTCATCAGTATTTCAAGTTCCTTGTTAGATAAAGGTTAACTTCCCATCCTGCCGCACAAAAGTATCTCTTTTATGGCTTGACTTCTAGATTCAGCCATTCAAATAGGTTTGTGCTTCATTTGACTTACCTCTCTCTCATAGCATGGACTAGCACAAATGACTGATCAATTTCAGAGATTCAATGTTATTTAAATTTTAAAGATTTGGTTATGTGGAAATTAGCTAGATTTCTCTAAGTGTATGTCTTCATTGGTTCTGGTGTCACTGATTTAAGTTCTATTATGATATGTATGTTTTCTTCTATTTCTTTTTCTTTTGTGTTTGTATTTATGCTTAAATTACATGTCCTAACTTCTAAAGCATATGCTTATTTCTTGTGTTAGAAATCTTGGAAGCTTTATTGGCAGCACTCCATAATAGCCATGATTCAGAAACTTGTTTGCATCTCTGGTGGTGGATAGGGATGTTGAGGAATGTCGGACTTATGCATGTATGAGGTAAGAATTCTTTTGTTTTTATTGTTTAATTATTTATTTTTTCTTATTTGAAAAGGATGAAAATTATGTACTATGATATAGATTTCTTGCCTTTTTGCTAAATTTTGCCCTCGTTTTAAAGCTTGTTGGCTATTTCATTCATCTTTCAATGTATATCTACTATGTGCTTTACTGTTCTGGAAAATCACATTGAGTTTAAATGGAGTTCTTAATGGTAAACAAAACTCAGTGACAGAGCATTTGATCTTCATGTTGACCTAAATGCACAATTTTGGTTGCTGGTTTCTATTGGATTATCAGCTGTTACACGCTAATGGTTGTCAGAGATATGAAATGAGATGGTGTGTTGTATTGTTATATGTGGATATATCCATTGCACCTAAGAATTAAACAGCTTAGAACTCAGTAATTATATTCAGATTAGCATGATATGCAGGGCAGATGCGTGAAGAAAGGGAATTGCATATTGTATAATTGTATTATGTCTTCTGTTATTGTGTAACAATAACTAATTGTGTATTTTGCGATCTCATTCAATGTTGTTAAAACTTCCATCCAGGAATTTTAGTGTTTGTTGGACAAAGCTTTTTTTGTTGATGAATTTAGCATGTTCTCTTAGCAGTTTTCCATTGTGCTCTATTTTTTAAAGTAATACAAAAGGCATGAAAAGTACGACACATTGATTTATTTGCAATTGAGTAGTGCTCTTGGGGCTTTATCAGATTTTGAGCCCAGTTACGAAAGAGTGTGAATGCACCAAAGGAACCTTTTTAATCGTTGGACATTATGGTGCAGTGATGCAATTTTTCCATTATATAAAGCTGAAACATTGTGGGGAATCTGATCGTTTACTGAAATCTTTTGATCACAAAAGAACAAGATATTAAATTGTTTAAATGCTTCATCTTCTAATTATTGGAATGCTCTATTTTGTAATTGCCTGCATAATGAGGTGGTTGTTTAAAACCTCAAGCTTAGATGTGTCATTCAGTTCCACGAATATAGAGTTGGATAATGTTTACCTATGTTTTTTTAACCTTCTTCACCAACCCCCTTCGCAAAATGCAAATTATGTTTACCGATTTTGCTTCACTAGTCATATCTATGCTAGAAGAGTTCAAGGGGTGTTTGATTGCTATTATTTATGGACATGGCTTTATCTGTACTTATGATAACGTTTTGTGCTTCCCCCATATGTGGAATGGTCTAAATTTCCTTATTTGGGAAAGGGCATTTGCCATTCACAGTCGCAATACTAGTATGTAAATTTCTTAAAAGCAAGTATCTAAGCATATCATATATTCATATTTTGACTTCTATGAAGTCTATAGCTGATAAAATAAATTGTTGGTTTGGTTTCAGTCATTAAAATAAAACTCTCTAATGTCTTTAATATAAGTGTATTGGTGGGTAAGTGATATATTATGTCATCTCTCCAACAACTCATTGAAGGGGAATAAGTTACAAGCATATCTGTGTGTTCAGTTTGAGGTTCAGTAGTAATTGATGTAGAAGATTTGCAGCCTGTTGTCTGTATCAGAAACATAACCTAAAACAGCCGCAAAAGGCGGTTACTCAGTCTGATATGATTGATCCTTCCAGTTTTTTGTGAATCGTTAGCTACAAGCATTTCCTTGATGCCATGTAGGGATTGTGTAAGAACAAAATGAGGAGATATCCAGTTTATACCGGAGATGAAATGAAAGAAGGCTAGAAGGGTAGTGTCTCAGTCAAATTCAACGAACTGAGCAACCTAGTAATTTGTTTTGGATCGTGGGCAATTTTTTCAAAGGCAAATGCTTGTAGTGTTTTACAGTAACTGGCTGACTGTTAGTTGAATAATCAAGGCACTTAGTTTGTACAGAATTGTGTATCCAGTATACAATATACAATAGCTAGAAGAATCTTAACTTTCAGTTGCGTTGAACAATTGATCTTGATTAAACATCTATGTGTGTAAGAGATTTTTCTTTCCAACCATGCTAGCTTTCTGTGGCCTTTTGCTCCTTTTGTTTTTGTAAAATATGCGAGGAATTAAATATACATTCACATATTTTAGTGGCTGTTTTCTTCTACCATTGTAATTTTTTTTCACTTTCATCGGCTGCTTCATTTTATGGGAGTTTTTATGATGTTGTTCACAAGTTCTATAACCCAGATACGAATGCAAAATAATTGTTTTAGTATTTCCCTTGACACGCGTATTATATAAATCTATTAGGATTTCTTTGTTACTTGAAGATTATCAAAAATAAAGAAGGGCTGAGTTGAGCTATATTGGATTATGACAGGTCGGTAACTTTGTGTTTCTAGGGTATAGGTGAAGTGGGTGAGGGGGTATGTATTAAGTTGAAACCCAAAAGTTTAACACTAATGCTATTTATTTTGCTTCAATGTCTCTTTTATTGTTTTATTTGTTGGGGATACTCTTTGTATGTGGTTATAGTGAATGTTGCTCTGATTTTGTCTAATGCTAAAAGTATCAGCTGTATCATTTTGTATATACCTACTTTCATATTTTTTTTCATCATTTATACAATTTTTATATGATTTTTTACATAATTTTATATTTAAAACTGATGGAGTAGTAACTTTAACTTCATTTGTAATAAGTTAGGTTTTTCTTATACACTGGTCATCTTCCTTTCCTTCATAGAACTTCTGTGTTATCTATCTTCATCAAGGAAGCATCATTCTTCCTTTTAAAATGCTCAAAATCAATGATATTTACCATTCCTGTTACAGTATCCCAAGGCAAAGATGAATGTTGGTGGAGGGCATATATGTGAATCCTCTACTATCTTGGCTGGGGATAAATGTTGGTGTGCTATTCAATCTTCTAATTTTCTGAATTTCTTGCATTATTTTGCATCTCTATGGTCTCAAAGTGAAGCCATGGCTCTCTTCTTTTCGTTTTCACCTTTCTTATATACATGCTTGTCAATTGCTTGGGCTTTCCACTGTTTTCCATTCTAAACACATGAGAGTTACCAGCTTTGAATTTAAAATGAATGCGGAGGACATGTGTAACCTTGTTACATTAGTCATGGAATCAAGTATGTTAGGATGTTTGGATAGATAGTTATATAACTCTATTTGGCGATCACTTTCTTCACAACATAGATGCTTGTCTGTTACTTTTTTGTGCTGATTATTAATCTCTTGAATACCTTGAGAAAGCAAATCTTCTTTGATATGCATTTTTGATAATTTGTTGAGTTTATTCATATTAGGACTAAAGTGGTTGTGAATTTTTCCATGTCATTGCTCAAATTGAGGGCTCCTGCATCTAATTTCAAGCAGGCACCAAAAAGTGGAAATATATTTCAGGCCAAGTATCTTGTTATGAGATGGGTTAATTTTCTGATTTATGTTAAGGGCTTGTTTAGAGGAATGTTTGATCTCTTGAAGTTAGGGGATTGTTAGAAAGGAAGTATTGAGATTTCCATCTGGTCATGGCTGTTGTGGTCATTGTACTGATTCATTCTTGAAAGAATGGACGCTAATTCTAGAATCCCCCGTGATGTGATGAAATTGATTACTTTCTGGTTGGTTCATTTGGTATAAGTTTAGTATATGGTGAATCATGGTCAAATGGTCCTTGAAGCTGATAATGAGTGAACAAGAAAATAGGTAGTCCTTGAATCATAAGTTCGAAAGTGGTGATGAAGATTTTGAGTATAACATATTCTCTTAGGTGTACCCAAGCTGTCCAACACCAATCTCGATTTAGTGGGAATTAAGAGTCAACCATGTGGAATTATTCACTCATTGATTGGCTGCAGACTATTTTCTTAATTCATTTGTTGCGTGAGTTGGTTTTGTTGTATCTGATGTGCTAGCACAGCCATACTATATCTTCTTACTGAAAATTCGACTTGTATATTGTTAAGATAAGAACTTTGTATTTCCTCGCTAGAGCCTATGCTATTAATTATTATGTCAAAGAATGTTTAAATCGTAGAGCTTGAGCTGATAAGTAGGTAAGGAATAGCCTTATTACTGCATATGGTAATTCTTAGTAAAACAAGTGTGGAGGTATCGGTGTTTCCTATCTGCTATTCTGATGGGGAATTCGGATTTGGTTATTGGTAGCATGTCAAGCATCAAATGTGGCTCCGTAAATTGCTATTTCTTCTAGATAAAGTAGGGCTTTGCTTGCACATCAGATGGCATGGCACTATACTTACTAACTCACGCAGAACTGTCACTTAAAGCAAATCAAAACACATGACAAAGCAAACTCCTTCAGTCCAAAAATACAAGTAACCTACTGAAGTTGGGTAATACCCGCTGACATGCTATACGTTTTTGTTTCTGTAATCATCATTTATCCATTAGGGTAGTCGGGTTTGTTTATTGAACCTACTTTGGTGTAGCTTATATAATATATATTAATTATCCTCTTGACGGTTTCATAACTGAACACTGAACCTAATTTCATTTTGATGGGAGTTGTTAAGAGTATTGGGCTCTTTTATGTTATGAGTTAATTTATGAGCTAATGTGGAAAATACTTGATTTGAAGATGGTGATGGTTTCAATGCATTATGTGCTTTTAACCACTCAAACTGAAGAAACTTATTCAATTGTCAGTGCTTATCTGTTCATATAGGCATGCCGCTTATTATGGTTTCTTTTCATAAGCTTATCAGATGACTACAACTTAGCATGTGCATGGCATCTGATATTTTAAGACTTTAACTTAATGCTGGTTGGGTGCAAATGAGATCTGCACCTAGCCCGAATAAAGAGAACCACAGTTTTTGTACTCTGGCATTTAGATGCTGATGTGCATTAATAGTTCCTTTCCTTTAGGGATAACATCTTCTTGAAAAAAGCCACTATATTTGTATGTACTATTCTCTCTGATTTTGGAGATCTATTAAATTCCCATGCACTTCATATGCTTCTTTGTCTCAATGTGATTCTGTAAGACATTGGACTGTTCTCAGTTCTCAATTTATTTCTGCTCCCTTGTGCTGACTTCTCTGTCTTGAATGCTGTATTTCTGTTTGAATTGTAAACCTTTTTAACGTGATTGGAAACCCAAATTTTGAAGTATTTCAATTTAATTAATCTATATAAAATGAATTGAATTCTTTCAGATTTTGGTTTCCAAACACACCCTTTGAATCTTCCGTTTGTGATGCACACACTTTTCCATTAATATTCTCTCAAATTGCAACTTAATATCTTCAATTGTTTCATTTGATACTAGCATTGCTTTTATGATGGATTGATACTATTATTAAATCGCAGCTTGAAGAAAATGTATGGGATGAGTTCAATGATAGTGATGATCATATAGTTCCTCATCCTATTGATGAACGTGAAGATCAATTCAAATTTACAAGTGACAACCCAAAGAAACCGCGTCTTGAAATAATTGGTGCTTCAAGTAATGCTGGTGATTACACTAGATTCAATCAGAAAAAAGAGGAATTTAACTTGCCAACACTGATAAAGAAGGATATGATGCTGGATAAGGGTCCATGGTCTGATGCCCCTGATGGAGTATTTCCTACTTCTTTGGATAACGGCTCAGCCAAGGAAAATGCTAGTATAGCATCTGAAGAGATAAAGGAATCCAAACTTTGTCTGGGAAGTTCTAATACTGATTCAGTTGGTGATGAGTTCAGTGCCGAAGGTACTATATTGGGGGAAATGAGTGTTGTGGACAACAATAACACATACAGTTTCTCACTCGGCCAAATATCTTCAACAGATAACGATCTCAACTTTTTTAACAACGATGCGAAAGACAAAGAAGAAGGTGATATATTATATTACGGATGGCCTGATGATATAGGAAATTTTGAGGATGTTGATAGGATGTTCAGGTAGCTTATTAAATACCTCCTCTTTGTCTCTATCACATTTAACTCAACTTTGGGAGGTTTCCTTTGGCAGTTGCTATGGTGATATGCATGATCATATTGTTTTTAGTAAAAAAGTGTGATGCTGTTAGTTTTCGGTAAGCGAAGGAAATGGCTCGTCAATAACAAGTCAAGCATGCCTCTAAAAACGGGATTTTTCATGAAATGTTAACATACTTCGTCAATTTTTTAACGTTTTTCAACTTAGTTTTTATTTTATTATTTAGAGGAATACATGGCTGACAATTCTGAACAAGTGTTTGATTCTCATTAACAAGGAGAAATTTTACTATTTGACTACATTCTCCTTTTGTTTTTGTTTGTGCCATTGCTTATTCCATATTACTATTCAGATTGATTGGATACAAATTGTTTGGCCAATATTAATGATATGGCATTGCTATAGGTACCTAGATGAAACATCACAGTACTCAATTTATTTGAAAACTTTTCACACTTCAGTTATAAATGTTGTATGCTTCTGTATTTATGTGGTTCATAAAGAGAAACATAGATTTGAGCTGCCTCACAGGAATGAAGAGCATTTTCTAATTTATAAATGATAGCTTATCCCATTAAGTATACATTTACCTTTTCCATTTGTTGTTAAGATGGTATCCATATTTCGTTCATCTAGCAGAAACTGTGATTCTACGTTCGGATTGGGGAGTCTTAGCAACGAGGATGATATATGTTGGTTCCCATCATCTCATTCTATTGAAGGAGCTGAAGATGCTTTGAAGTTGGGCTCTGAGTTTTCAAGTTCTGAAGGAAGTGCTTTAAATTGTATATCGGATACTAACCAAGCTCCTAAGCTAAACAGTGCAGATTCTTCAGTCAGTGATGGACATAAAAGAAATATATCATCAGGCGACAATGTATGTGCAAATACAATCATTCTTGCTGACCATTCTAGTTCTTGTCACTTTCATTTTTCAAATGGAACAAATGCAAGATCTGTGAGTAAGGATGAATCGGTGCTCAACGAACAGGTTCGTTATAACTTTTTTATCTGCATTTCTTTGGTAGAATAAGAATATTCTCATGAAGCATTAGGTCCAATAATAGAAATTTAGGATGCATTTCACTGGTGTTCCTTGTGGCTGTAAAGTCAAAAATTCAGCTCATAACTGATGCACCTAGAATTTTTTCATAAATACCAATTTGGCAGAAATGCATGAGCTATTTGCTTGTTGTTGTCCAAAGTCTGTCACATTGATTAAGGGACCGTTTGAAACAAATAAATTCAAATGAATACTCACATGATTCACAAAACTGTTGACTTGTTTCGTGACGAAAATGGATGAATTTATACATTTCCTATCAATATTTGAGACAAAGACTTCATTTGAATTTAATTTCTTCAAAACCCATTCAAATTAATGTTTCCAATAGGAAGGTGAGTACTTTCTTTCTCTTATTTCCTCATTTAGTGGTTGAAGATAAGGCGACTCATTGGAATACCAATTTTATTTCTGATCCATTGATGTAGCCCTGAAGGAAATAGAGCTACTCTTATATTGTGCTTTAACAATGGCCCTACCATACAAAAGATGCTGTGTTAAATTTTAAGATTGAGAACTCATGGGTAGAGATATTGAATCCAGGATAAGCGTAAGGTCAGCTAATGCAGCTAAATTTCCTGAAATCATGGGCTAGTGAAGATTGTAATTCTCAAGATGAATTATAATATGAATTTTTCAGCTCTACCTTGTACATTTGATAGCAATATGCTCTAGTTTTCAACAATCATGTGCAATATAAATAATTCTAACGGTGGGTTGCAAGAAATTTTGCAAATAGTATACATCTCTCAATTCAACTCTTGGGTCCCCCTTCTGGGTTCCTTTGGAACTGTTGGTAAAAGAATTCACCGTTCTTATCATTGTGGTTTTGCATGACAGATCAGTTCCCACAAAAGTCAGGCAAAGCACAGAAGCCACTTGGAAGGAAAGAGAAAAGAGCGGAATCTGGACACTGGTGGCTCTCTCCATCGTAATGGTAACTTGAAGCAATTTTCAGATTTCAAGACTCCACTTAGAGAGCTTTCCAGTGAAAATTTTCCTCCAGGTGTTAAGCAAGAGAAACTAACTTCAGGACTGGTTGGCGTGAATTACGCACAGACTAATAATATGTGTCTGCAAATTGATTATGGTCAATCTTCTGATCTTACATCATTTTGTCCAACCCAATCTGGAAACATATCTAAATGCAATGGCCTCCCTTCTCCTTCTGCAAAGGAATCTTCATTTGCATCAAATCAATCTATGGAGAGTTTGCATGGTCAATTGTTAAAAGTCCCTGCTGTAATCAATGAGAATAAGGGAAAGCTACATCATCAGCAGGTTTCGCAGTCTCATTATTCCAAGAATTTGAAATGTGCAAACAATGCAAACCCAGTCGCATTCTATGATCCAGTTCACAACCAAATGCATCAATCAGACTATGAAGGTCAAATGGAATTTGAAGCAGTTAGCATTGCGATTCCTGCAGAACTAGATTCCTCAAATGCAACTGATAGCTCCTGCATGAGCTCTGCAATAGATGATGTCTCATTGGAAGCATCTAGTTTTCGACAGCTTCAACAAGTGATGGAACAGGTATTGTCGTTTATAAAGATAAACCTAACTTTGTATCTGATCTGTGGGATTGGTTGAAAACCCCATCCTATAAACATGTCAAGGCAGCTTTCAAGTTTATTTATTAGCTTGGATTGCATGCACATATACTGCAGAGGGTAAAACTAAAATACAAACAGATTGATAATAAAACATAATGGACTTGTCAAACCTGGAACTGTTTTCAGCTAATTTAGTTTTTTCAGTGTTTTCATAATTAGTTGATGATGTTTAAAGAGTTGTTAATGATAATTAGAGTAACAAATGTAGGACATATAAGGAAATGTACAGTCAAGTTATTTTTATCAATTATAATGAAATGTAAATATAAGCTTATTGTTGTGAACACACTTTTTTTAAAACAGGAAACGGAGTGTTGAACAGATAGTTTAGCAACTGTATATCTGTTTTGAGAGAAAAATACTAGGGGAAATATGATAATATGCCTATCTATTAACCTGTGTGATTTGCATATTCATGACATGCTGTTTACCTGTGTAAGGGCTTTCATTTTTTTGTTTTGGTGAAAAAGTCAGCTACTTAAATGAATGTTATTATATGATTTAGATACTAATACGCATCATGATGTTCATTTTCCGGTATATTTTTGTTGATGTCTTGAACACTTTTGAATTCAGTTGGATATTAGGACTAAATTGTGCATAAGAGATAGTCTGTTCCGGTTGGCTAGGAGTGCTGAACAAAGGCATAGCTGTGCAAATGCAAATGGCGATCAAGATACGCGAGGTGCCTTCATTGCTGAAGAAGCAGATAAGTATGCTCCTCATTCTTTCAGTTTCAGTCCTCAATCTAAGCTTACTCTAATTAGATCTTGTGACTGAAGTTACTAATGAAATGATATATCCCAATAATCTGCATTTGATATTTGTTTTGCTATATTTATATTTTATTCTGCAATATTTAGTGACATCAATAGTGCTAGCTTGTCATGTTACATCTGTAAATCAACATATATCAGGACTTTTGTACTACATTTGCTACTAGCTTTGTCTTTTGTCTTTGCCTTATGTCCTAGGTTTTAGCCCTCGGACTATACATTGAACCGCTCTTACATCCTTTAAGGCCAGAATTAACTGGATAACATCACATCTCTTTTTGTTGTCTTAGAATTTAAGTTGTAATAGTTGTCTAATTCCAAAATGTGTTACTCTCTTACTAGCTCTAATAGTCTAATGTTTGCCTTGTTGTTCAGTGGCACTGCATTCCTCGACATCGAAACTGATACAAATCCCATAGATAGATCTATAGCACACTTGCTCTTTCACAGGCCGCCAGACCCTTCTATGATCCCTACTAATGATGTGTTGTCTTTTAAACCTCACTCTGTGGTAAGTAAGCTTTATATATTGTTTTCTTTTGACTTTCCTTTGTTTGCCTTTACTCTACTCATACTTGCAATTTCATGAGTTCAATGGGCACACTTCATTATTGAACTTCTATGCCTATTTATAGGCTTACAATATATCCGAACAATAAAATCTCAAAATACAAAATCAAAACTCAATTTCTAATCTAAACTTTATCTCATAATTATCATTTGAACAAACTAAATAAATTATAAAATAATATCAACAGATTTTGTAAGCAAAATCTAACATCCTTTTCCCAGTATTTTGCTCTGTCTGTGATTCTTTTAAGCTCAACTTGAATAAATTAGCAGGCTAGTCCCCGATTGATGTCCAAGGAACAAGCTTTCCAGGATGAAACTCCTAACGGGGAAAATCAGCTAATGAGTGGTAATAAATCGTAATTATTAGCATGAGATCACTCATTGTATTATATGCATATTTTCGAATACTGCACGTCATCTTCTTGTATAATTAACCTTTATTGGGGCTTCCTTCATGGATGCTGGTCCAGTTCGATGAGCAGAACTTACCTTTTCTCCGATGTATAAATGATTCATCTAGATGTAACCTTTTAAAGGTCAGCATGATAACTTGCTTGCTAAATTATACACACTGTTTAATCGTTTATGACTTTCGGTAAGCCATGTCTATTGATGATGGAGATCCATCAGAGGTTTTTTTTTCTGGATGTTTTAATGTGTGAAACAATATGCCATTATCGATGCCTATCTTTGGCATGTCTACACCCGTAGGCTCGAGGCTACCGCATATAGAGTTTAGTAATTGTTTATAACATATTCAGTTTAGTTACAGATCAGTTTGTTTTAAGGTAAGCTTCGGGTACGACTTTGGTTTATAAATGTATATTTTCAATTGTTTACTCCGATTGAATTGGTGGATTAATTTGAAACTTATAGCGCCACTTTTTAGGAAAATAGACTTTTAATTTGAAGTTCAATAGATACTAAATCTTATTTTTGGTGTTTGTATGTAATATGTATGATGATTTCGGAAAAGAATACAAAATTCGGTCTCTGAAATTCGCATGCTACCTTAACTAAATGAAGAAAAGGTTGAAAAATAAGCACTTCAGTATGTGTACTATTTTGATGAAGGATATCTCTATAGTTGCATATATTTTTAAAATACAAGGACAAAATAATAAATGAAAGCGCTTGTAAGTTGTAGTATATTATATGTTTGAATCTGTGCAGTGAAAATTGGCAGGAATTATGCGGTCATGAGATTGGGTTAGGCAGAAATCATTGGTTTTTTCTTTAGTAATCATTACTTCGCTCTCTTGGTATTAATGATAAGAGCTGCGTAGTGTGTTTATTACCCTTGTCTAAAATAGTTACTTTTCATCGTAAGCTTTCGAATGAATTTTCAAATGTGTCGTATGTTTCATGAATTTGTGTAAAATGTATCAGTTTATTCCAACTGTCATGTATCAGTTTATTTCCACTGTCATGTATCAGTTTCCGGTTGGGTAAGATGTCATTTTCTGATTTTCTCCTCGATGAGTTTCACGTGATCTTAAGGGGTGGACAACTTGGCATTTTTTTCAAGTTTAGAAGTATCTGGAATTTTTTAAAGTTTAGGATGACGATTGATTTTTTTTTAGATAAATTCAGGGAGTGATGGATGCATCAAATCTATAAAATACAAAGTAATCATAGCTTACACATTATATTAAGGTTTAATGCATTTGGAATCCCCTCAAGTTGTCCTTAAACTTCAGATTCCCCCTGGATTTTAAAATATTTTCAATGCCCTCCTGAATTTGTCTAAACGTTCTCAATGCTCCCCTGAACTTGTCTAAACGTTCTCAATTCCCTCCTAAACTTGTCTAAAACGTTCTCAATTCCCCCCTGAACTTTGAAATGTTCTCAATGCCCCCTGAACTTGTCTAAACGTTCTCCAATACCCCTCAATCCAAACGTTGCAAGCTGTGTTAGTGGACCAATAAACATGAGCACGTTAATGAAAAAAAATTTTAAAAAAAATTAAGAACATTTAGACAAGTTCAGAGAGCATTGAGAACGTTTAAAAAAGTATCTTCATCTATTAAATAACCGAATTGAGGGGGTGATGGAGTGCGGTTTA
>CATIWQ010033342.1:0-11162 GCA_949673415.1 Euphorbia schlechtendalii
GTAAAAATATAGTAATATATAATATAATTTCAAATAACTTATACGCCATATAGTAAAATTATATATTAGTAAAAAAATAATTCTCTCATAAATATTATTTACTAATATTTAAAGCATCACAAAAATTCTTTTGAGATAATATAACATAAATTTCCGAACACTGAATCAATTTTCTTATCATTACTTAAAGTTAGAAATTTTCAATCCAAGAGTTAAGTTTGCAGTCAATATAGATAGCTCTTAACATGTGATTTTCTGGGAAATTGGCTCTTGTAATACGAAAATAAATTTATCTGGAGTTTATAGTTATATGGTGGTCCAAGTCAATGAT
Organism: Euphorbia schlechtendalii; assembly: GCA_949673415.1. Lineage (NCBI taxonomy): Eukaryota > Viridiplantae > Streptophyta > Magnoliopsida > Malpighiales > Euphorbiaceae > Euphorbia > Euphorbia schlechtendalii. Next base: position 332 of record CATIWQ010033342.1, read on the forward strand.
TCTGCAGAAGCAAGAAATACAGGATAATACATGTTGATAAGGTATTCAAAAGAAGATCAAACATAACTAAATTGCAAATAATGCCACTTGCTTGAAACTTAGCATCTTGGTGGCCATAACATATGATAAACATAGGTTTTTAGCCTGGATTTGCACAATTTATGTTAGATTTTAACTCCAACTGAAATACTGGGTTTCAAAATGTTCACTTTGTGCTGTAGGGGAATGTTTGATTAACAGCAAAGGAAATCAACCATGTTGATCTTACATCTAATAGCCTTTGGAAAAACATAACGGTAACTCAATATATTACCATTCAATTGCTTACATATACAATATATTCTCTATTGTATGTTGAAGTTCAATGATCTCAATTTACATGTGGCAGCATCTGCCAGAAAACTACAATTTTACTCACATCAGACGAGCCCTGTTCAAAGCAAAGAATACATAAATCCTGTCCTTCACTTTGTCCACAAAACGGAAATAGGCACATCTCCAAGACCTCTTTATTATCAGAGTCCCACAAACAACCCAAAATCCAACTGCAAATCCCGGAACCGTGCCAATATAAAACCATTTCATATCAATCCAATCATCATCATTAATTTTGTCATCATTAGCCCTCGATTGATCATCATCATCATCATCGTTGGAACTCGAACATTTTCTTGGCAAAGGAGACCCACAAAGATAAGAGTTACCCACATAAATGGAAGGATCATTGAAGGTTTGGAACTGATTGGCTGTTGGAATTGGCCCTGACAAATTGTTGTTTGACAAGTTCAAGAAGTTCAAGAAAGTCATCGAAATCATGCTAGGAGGAATTGGACCTGAAATTTTGTTGTAAGATAGATCTAGAGTTTCCAATTGTTGCAGGCCTTTAATTTTCTCCGGAATTTCTCCTGCTAATGCGTTCCTGGACAAGTTCAACGAACCCAGATATGCAAGATCAGTTATTTCTTCAGGAATCTCATCCGTGAGATCATTGCTCGACAAGTCTATCACATTTACAATGCCAAGTATGCGAATCTGTTCAACTTGCCTTCCTTTCATAATCAGCTCCATCTTCTCTTCATACAATACAAGTGAGTATATGAAATTAGGGAAATATAAAGAAGGAGATTTTAATCCAGAAAGATTGCCAATGCAAGACGGTATAACTCCCGAGAAATTGTTGTTGGCAAGATCCAATATATGAAGCTGAGTGAGGCGACAAAGGTTTTCGCTGATAACTCCACTGAACATATTTCCCCTTAGACCAAGAGCTTCAAGATTAGGTAGCCAATCGGCAATCAACTCTGGTATTTTCCCCGAAAGGATATTTTCTCCAAGATCGAGGATCTTCAAGCCAGTACAATTCTCCAATACATGAGAAATTTCCCCTGAAAGATGGTTTCCGAACAATTTCAGCACTGCAAGGTTGGGTGAGGAACATATTGAGGAAGGAATTTCGCCGAATAGATTGTTATTAGATAGGTCAATGACATGTAAACCCGTTTCCTCCCATGGAATTTGGAGATTCCCCGAGAAACGGTTGTTTGAAAGATCAAGTGTCATCAAATTTTTTAGACCACTAACACATTGAGGAATGCTTCCATTCAAGAAGTTCCCGGAGAGTAGCAAGGTTCTTAGTAGCGGCATTTCGTTGCAGAAGTTGCGAGGAATTGGACCCGAAAATTTGTTGTCATCTAAATTTAGATCTATGACATTATTCCAAACTGGAATTGAGCCCTCCAAGTTATTGGAATGCAAATCAACCCAAGATTCAGAACCAAACACAAATGAAGTGGGCACTTTGCCTTGAAATTCGTTACCTGAAAGATCCAAAGAGATAAGTTTTGGAGACAATTCCCAAAGCCAATGCGGTATATTTCCTGAGAGAGCATTACCCTTAAGGATCAGAAAGGAAACATTTGCTTGAGTTTTGATCCAGGAGGGGAATTCATAACCCAAATTACAAGCTGAGATCTCAAGTTTGTTCAGACTAAAAGGAGGAACCCACTCTTTACTTATGTTAACCGTTAAAGACATTCTCAGAGATGACAAACCGAAAGACACCAACTTTTTCAGCCCACGAAAATGAGTTTCAGACAGCACGCCTTTCCAAGAATTCATAGACAGATCAATGTAGTCTATGTTTGAGAGTTGTCCAATTGTTTCAGGGATATTTCCATCCATTGCATTTGCAGGTATATAGAATAACTCCAACAAAGATAAACTTCCAATAGATGATGGAATAGAACCCGAAATTGAATTCTCTCCTAAGAAAAGAGTTTTCAAATTCTTGAACCGGCCTATTAACTCTGGTATCTCTCCGTTCAATTGGTTATCCCATAAATCTAGCTCCTCCAAGCTTGAATTGCCGCATTTCGACAAACTTTCCAGAAACTTGTCTATTCCACCGCTAAGTTCGTTATACGACATATCGATTGATAGCAAGTTGCATAACATTCGCCAGCCATCGTTGGGCAAAGGCCCTTTAATTTGACAATTCATGAGACGAAGTTCCTCAAGGGAACTAGTATTGAACAACCATTGGGGAACAGGAGAGTTGATGATAAAGTTGTTCTCTAAGTTGAGGATCTTAAGAGAGCTAAAATTTGATTTCGGTATAAAATCAGGAAAGTTGCGTAGTTTGGAACGAGGCAAATGCAGTTGTTCGAGAAATGGAAGCATGTTAACAGAATGCAACCAAGTGGTTGATACCGAACTAAGATTAACATCTCCTAGATTCAGATACCACAAATGAGAGAATCTAGTGATCCAATCCAAATCGGAAACCCATAACTTGTTATTTGCTTCGAGATCAAGATAACGCAAGTTCAATAAGTTTCCAAGGTGAGGAGGAACTAATCCAGATAATGACGCATTAGAGAGATCAAGAAAACTCAATACACTAAAAGAACCTATAAATTCGGGTATAGTAGCGCCTTCAAAATCGTTAAAACTTAGACTCAGGTAATTCAAATGCTTCAAGTCGATCAAAGAAGGATTAATTTTACCACTTACGCCTGATAGTTTGAGTGTTTTTACGTGTCGTGTCTGCCTGCTGCACCATACGCCAGACCATTTGCAGCAATTTTCACCAACCCAGTTCAAAAGCTGACCTGAAGGATCATTTAGACCTTTTTTGAAGCCTAGAAGGGCTTTCCTCTCAATCTCAATACACTCCACTTGAGAATTTGTGGAATTAGTAGCGGCTCGATTTGCTTCGAGAAGGAAAAAGGTGAACAAAATCAGTGCGAAGCGGAATCTCTTATTCGCCATAGCAACTCTCCTGTCTAACAGTGTGAGATTTGAAAAATACAACAAAATTTTTCTGATAAATTATGTTTTAACAAATTCACCTAATATGCCAATGCACAGAATTTTCGTCAGTACGGCACAATGACAATTAAAATTACCTCTTAACAAGTGTCAAGCTGAATGTGGCAAGGAAATATTTAAAGCATTTTTATGTGTGAAGTCAATCTTTAGCTTCCAACTTTTCTGGTATTATTAAATAACTGCTTGAAAAATGCTTCCACGTGTCTCTAAAAGAAGGCCATGACATTGATCATCCAATAATTAATCTTATGGTCGCATCAACTTCCCCAATTTCAAAGATATTGACAAAGATACCATGAAAATTTCAAATTTCAACGTCAGTCCTCAAAATTTTTTTTATAGTATAAACTTTTAGAAAAGGTTATACTATAAGTATTTTTGTTTGTCTTCAATCGCTCTTTAAGATGCGATACAGAAAAGTCTACTTTATGATAAGAAGAAGGACGACAGCATCATTAGTCTGAATCGACACTAATGGTCAAATGATCTCTAAACTTAATATCATGACTGCCTATGGTTTGGTTCATTAAAGTTGAGAGAACTAATGCGACATTTTAAAAGTTTACGGGGTTATTAGGCTATTTGAGTAATGTAATGATACATGGGTCCAGGGCCCTAATGAAGTAACGAAAAATGATGATTATTGAAACCTGATGAAACTTTGGTCCATGGAATTGAATTGAGTTTCATAATAGTCGAAACTCATCACTGTACTCAGGTGTTAACAAGCCCAGTGGCTCGCAAACAGTTTGGGATTCGATTTGGTAAAAGCTCAGTCAGAGTTCGACTAGATAGAGCTTGATTCGAGTTCGAAATCGACTCGAAATATTAATAAACCAAATCAAACCTTCTAAGATTTGTTTCGAAAGCCCACAAATATGTTCGTATAATTTTTCTACTTAACAAATTAGTGAAAAACAAATTGTGTATATTTAGTGAGTAATAATTATTCGTATAAGTAAAGTAAAATATAGTGTTACTAATACAACCTACCTTTTTTTAACTAGTGTTTTAACGTTGAAACATTTAGGAGTAACACTTATGTTTTTCGTTGCAAAAGAATTATATAGTCGGCTTGTTTAGCCTCGCGAACTCGAGCCGAGCTTTTCACGAGACCGAGCTGAGCTAAAGATTTCTAAACCTGACAAGCTTCGAGCCGAGCAGAGTCTGATCATTTTTGTTCACGAACCGAGTCGAGCCCAGGACTATTCAGCCTCGGTTTGGCTCGTTAACACCCCTAACTGTACTATCAAGATTCAAAATCAACTCATATACACTTCGCCCACAACTTGTCACCAAAGACTTCCCTAGAAACCAGCAAAGGAGTGGGTGAATCTGTTTTGATCTGCTTCATTCGAGAATGTTACATCAACTATGTGACACATTTATGGTAAGGATATTGTTACGTAAGAATATTAAAAATAAACTTAAAATGTATCCAATAATCTCGATGTATTTACGTTGACAATAATCACATCTTTGACTCGACATATCAACATTTTCAGCTATAATTCTGGCAGAAATGGAATTATAGAAAGTGGAATCAAAATTTAGTATCTTATTAAAGTTTAAGCCTTATGTTTCACTTTTCAGTGATTCCTGAATCCTAAATGCAGAGGATTGATTATTTTCTGATATTTAAGATGATCCGGAAGGGGTTGAAGTTAATTTCAAGGAAAGAACTTATTTCTTTTTCCATTTTTCTCTGTCATTCATTATGTTTATTTTTGTAGGTGTATATATATATTGGTATATGCAATGGCTGTGCTAAAATGCCAAATAATATGCAGTACTTTCATATTACCACTAGCCTCCTTCATTCTCCTCTTCACTACTAGCGCGGGGTGAGAAACTAAATTTAAAATAGGGATTTTTTTATTTCTTCGTTGCTGGGGTGTGACCGGCGTCCAATCCATCCCCTTCCCCTTGTCTCTTAATATGGATGGTGTCGTTTTAACTTAATGTCCACAAAATTTTGCTAGAAAAGTTTTACAATCAATTTAAAACAGATAAATTACACTTATGATATATGAACTTTGGAGTATTGCACAATTAGGTACAAGAATTTTCATTTTTCCAATTAAAATTAAATGAACTTAAAAAGTGACCTAAAAGCAGAGCAAAAAATCTGTAACAGTATCTTAATATTCATTTATAAATGCCAAAACAATAAATTACAAAATTACTCTTCGGCATTATAATTCTTGATCCTTGAAACATAACAGTGTCTTGTCGTTGGAAAGTGAAACCCATGTATCGTAAGTTGGTAAAACATAAGTTTAGATTAACTTCGTTAGTTATGGCTAATGCTCCACAAATTGCACTTGTCTTTTAGTTCGTGGAATAAAACAAAATAGGAAGGAAGAGCCTAATCTATTTCTTTGTATTTCATTCCACGAATCAAACAACAACCAGTAGACTTGGTTGGTAAGCATGCCAAAATTTCATTTTTCTCCATAACAAAATAGGAAAAAAGAACTTCCGTTCTAGCAAACTAACCAAACAAAATCTTCAGTTGGTTGTTGGCTAGGAGAGAAGGGAATACGAAGGCATGTCTTCAATTCGCAGGACATCATCCATCATCAGTTCTCTTTCAACCTGAGCTCGTGTTGATTTCAAAACATCCTGCAAACAATCATATTATATCAATTCATTAACAAATACGAGATTATATGTATTGTGTTACATGTCTATTCTATAGGAAAAATCTAATTAATTTTGTTTTGAAACTTGACTGGTAGAATCATTTGATCGAAACCGTATACATTAATATGGTATGGATTGAGGTTTTCGAAAGTTTCCATTAACAATTTGAAGTTTTGTTTTTGACTTCATTCCTTACTAATCTCAATCATTGTTATTTAACCAAGGACAGAGATAGTCCAACTTTACAACCACATATGGTATTACAAAATAACACGTCAGCGTATCCCTGTAAGATTTTCTATTGATGCAATCATTCTTGACTCATTTAACTTTAAATGCCAAGTTGCATATGATTATAGACCAAGAAACAACTTTGACTAGCAAACTTGTCTATATCCAATTCTTTTTAATTCTTTCATAAAAAAATGTCTCATTTCATTTTACATTAAATGAAATGGAAATTCTCCAACCCTTGATATGACTCGAACCTAAAATCTCTGAAATTCATAGTTTTCGTCTTAATTACTAGATCAACAGGGACTAGGTCAATGGGGAACCACTAAGCCAATGGGACCTCAATTGTATTTAATTCTTTCGTTTAATCCAGTTATTTTCTTTTTTTCGTCACAAAGGGGAAGTACAAAGCCGCAAACATTCAACTTACGTTAAACTCCATGTAAGTTGCATTCCTCGCCAGCCATTGCTTATCCATTACCATAAAAGCCACACAATAGAGCAAGTCAAAAGCCCATTCATTCTCTGAAACCAAGTCAATTAATACAATATCATCAGTACATTAGCTTAATGATAAACCAGGGCAAAAATAAAATTTTATGAAAAGAAAAAAATTTAAAAAGACTTATCAACAGCTTAGCTTAATCACTGAGGCTATATATTATAAAAGAAAATAAATTCAAATGCTTTTTTAGTGTGCTCGATCCGATGAAAGGGATTTTTTGGGGATGGAGAACGGCATTGGGCCAAGCACGATTAAGAATCTATCAAGTTTTAGTACAGTAAGATATTATACAAAATAACAGCAAACAACAAATTGAATCGTTATAGCATGTGTCAGCGCAATTCAAAAGATTGTGTGTGCATTATTAACGCGTTAAGTTGTTGTTTACTCCCATTTTATGTAATTCACCGAATGACTAATATTGAATTTATCATTATCAAACAGTTAATTTCAATAAATTAGACACTAAAAAGATATTTGATTTATATAACATGTTCTTTAGTAATGGTATGCTAGATTGAGCCACTGTTTCTTAAAAACCTGATAACATCTGCAAGAAAACGGATCTGACGAATGTCCTAGGTTTTGCTGCAAACACATAATAAGAGTTATATTAATAATCTCAAATGATTACAAATAAATGTTGGCCAAACTCAATTTAGATGTACGGCACTTACAGGCATCAAGGTCAAGCATTTGCATGATCATGAAGGTTATATTTATGCCAGCAACAGCAAATGGATACTCCCAATCAGATCTTTTTCCGCCCTGCTTTTTTAATAAACACTGAAATGACGTCTGCAACCATGGACATGAATAACAAGTTGAGAAAAATCACCGGCCAACATTGTTAAGGACACAAACAATAAATCATTGATTTAGCTACGAGTAATTTTGAATTGTACCGAGAATGTTTTAGCAAAGAATAACAAGTTCTCCAGAGAAATGAAACCAGCTCCTCTGTTCATCAGATAATTTTAAAAAAAATTCTCTTTATTTGTGGTAATTCGCTAAATATGCCAAATATCGGGTGTAAATTGTATTGCAAACACAAAAACCTGAAATCAGTTGATGGATCTCTTCCTTGCCATCCCATTTCTTTCCATTGATCAGATATCAATCCATGAAGCTCTTGATCGGGATATGTGGCGTACCATAATGCTCTTAAAGCTTCCTATTGAGAACAAAGTTGTTATATACATTTAACTCAAATAGATGCTTGTTTTACTAAATTCATATGACCATTAAGTATTTCAATCCGTGAGTTAGCAGAGACTGGACTAAGTTACACTACATATTTCAATTTGTGTTTATGGACCATGCCATACACCAACAGAATAATACAAGTTAAGTCAGACACACATTAATTACAATACTACGTAATTCGAAAACTACGCACCTGATGATCTTCCCTGGAAGCATCAAAATGAACCTTCATTCTATGCTTCAACCTTTTCAGTCTTTCTTCCTAGAAAATTACGGTCAATATGTCAATGGAATTTACAAATGCTTTAGTAAGGGTGAAAATACAGTAGCTTGCATAGTAATACAAATGACGGATTATCAACTGGAACAAAAATGAAATTTCTTAGTGGGGTACAACTAAATATCCTACATATAATAACATGATAAACTCCAACAATTAAACAACTATTGGGATAAGCTTTTGAGTTTCTTGTTGCACTCTAAGAATAATATATTGAGCCTGCAAGTTATATATCACAGCAAACTGTTATGTATTACAAGCAGCTCATCCGGACCTACTCATCAGCGTGGAGGCATAATTATAGGAAAGTAAACTTTAATTTAAGAGAGGCAGTGTGTGCAGGAAAAGAAAAAAAATAAAGGGAGGAGAAAAATTAACTCCTGTACAAGTGAATCATATTAATATCTCTCATTAAGATTAAAGAGAAAAAGAATGGAAAATGAAAACGTGGATATTACTGCAAATGGAACAGCTGTAGTTCTCCGTCCATTTTGTTTAACTTCAATTCAAATAAGATTTATTCATTACAAGACCAATGTACTATACTTGCCTGGTGGGGAGTCAAGTTGGTGCTTATCCTTTCATAGACTCCTTTTCGTTTGAAGCAAACACAAGTAAGACCCTTACCAATCCAAGTAGGCGTCCCACAGGTTGCATCATCTGCATAAGCAGGACACTGTTAATAATTTATACTTCGTACGGTTGCATGGAAATGAAGAATCCAAAGAAAGTACATGTAAAAGTAGATAAGCATGCAACTGTTTAATTATCAATCAAAACAGAAGCATCTTTAAATTATCCACCTGAATTTATAAACACGCCAAGAAATTTCATATCAGCAAATGATTATGACGTAGACAAAATCCTCCCAATTCAAAAAAAAATCCTTCGATGCAAGTTGAAGAAGTTCAAGTGGTTACATCCACCTTATATTGCCCCTATTGTTGGGCTAGGAAATGCAAGCATCAAAGATATTTTTTATTCGTTACACATAAAAAACAAGATATTTATATTTTTGATAGAAACTTGAGAGAAAAAAGAGGTATAATTTTGGTAGAAACATAAAAAAAGCAAAGATTAGTAGATTACACGAGACATATCTGGTAGGTGATGGAGTTGTGGTTCTCTCAACTTCTATAAACCACTCAAGGCCACAACAAAAGTGGTGGGTTTCGTCGGGCCAGCAGCCAAGGTGGCTGGAGATAAACGTCACGTGCCTCACGTGAGAAATTACATATTCTATGCACGCTACCCGAATATATTTAATTAAATTTTATACGTACAAGAAGAGGAGATCATAGCGTAGTTGTACCTAGACAAATTTCATTGTTAGGTTATTTTGGAGTGTAGCTTACAAATTCCTTCTCAATCAAGCCCCTTCTTAGATGATGTGGTGTTGATGTTTTTGTTAGCCCGACAAAGTGTGAAGACACGCGCTGAGCTGGGCATCGGGGACCACAATCCGACCACATGGTAAGCATATGGGATCCATGTGAGTGCTTGATCCTATGTGGTCGAAAATATAATTCACGCGGTCATAAGGGGAGGTTTGACGGTGGTCAAATGATAGTTCCAAAAGGCAAAATCTATATATCCAGTCTAGATTTTGGTCCTAGCTATAATCATCCCATCTTAACATCAATATAATGCGTTGATGATATAATATGCAAATATAAAACACAAAGTACAAGCACATAATATGGATTTTTTAATCCGAAAACCATTTTTTACGACTCCTTGTTTGGCCATTTTATTTGCATCTATTCTTTTGTATAGAATTTCTTCCATCAAGGAAATAACAAAACGATTACTATTTGCCAAGCGAAAATAAAATTGATGCTAACATTGTCAAGCAGAATCTTTTACACAATTTCTGTAGATATTTTTTTTGCTATATTCGCTATAGCCTAATTTTTCAATAAGGAAGAATCTGGCAGTATATAATTATTTATTGACAAAACTAAAAAAGAAAATTAACAAACTAAAGAATTAAAACTTTGAAATTACTTAACCATAGCTTTTTCTTTAACATATATCACAATGACGTTGCTTTCTTTGAAAAGATAATTTTTATAACTAACTTTAGGTGAAGATATTTCCTTGATATTTAAATAACTTTGGAAAATAAATATCTAACGCGCAACTAACTCTATTACTAAAATTTTACCCAAATAAAAATTAGGATGCAACAAACGAAAACAAATGTCATCCTGACAGCAAAGCCAATCCACATAGAAAATGGAATTTGCTTTGAACATTTTTAAAAAAACCACTCCTTGCTAAGAGAAAACAAAGACGCGTCTATTTGGATTAAAATGTAAAATCCAATGCATTTACATCACCCTCAAATTCCTCAATTCCTATTTTCACCAAATATCTTCTTAAAAATCTTCCTCTTACAACAACTTTTGGTAAAGGTGCATCAATTTATCTTATAGAAAACACAATTTTTTATTGGAGAAGGATAAATTAAAAATGACATATTTGAAAAAAGAAATTAAATAGAAGATAAATTGATAAACTTTTATAAGTCAAAGGAATTACGATAACTTTCAAAATTTAGTGGATAATAGACGAAATAAAACAAATTGAAAGTGTTTGAGATCCATTTAACGAAACTAAAAAAACCA
>CATIWQ010033346.1:0-33157 GCA_949673415.1 Euphorbia schlechtendalii
TTTTTATTTTTTTACGTTATTATATATTAAACTGAATTGTTAATATTATCATTTTATTGTATTAGACTATTAGTATTTATATTATAATAATTATTATGTATTATTAAATATTAAAATAATAAAAAAATTGAATCCGCCTAGGTCCCGCCTGCGCCTAACTCCCACCTAGCGCCTAGCGGTTTTTAAAACAGTGCTTGTGTCACATATGTTTATGTCACACATTCACCACCTGTCTACATTTATTTTTTTATTTAATTATTATTGATTTGCATGACTTATTTATTCATAATAATTATTGTTTTATGTTTCTCATATTTGACAATATATAAGTTAAAATATAATATTATATATTTTAATTTATGGTTCGAAAATATTTTCCAAATATTTAAAAAAATATTAAAAAATATTTTATAGTGATGTAGCCAAACACATTTTATATTCCTTCACAATATTTTCCTTACACAATATTTTCCTTTACACTTTATTTTTCTTCAAAACGACTCAATTAGTGTCGTATAGAGCTGGATTACAGATTTTATAGGTGTTTTCAGGAAAATTATGCTTACATGCCGAGAAATTATAAATATTTTTTATGAGAGGTATAAACAGAATTATAGTAAATCTAAGTCAATTCATTGCAGTTGAATCTTAGGGTTAACATTAAAATTTTTGACGTAGAACATATTTCCGAGTGGCTTATATAAAGGATAAACTTAAAAAACATTATCTGCAATTTTACAGTATCTCAAAAGTGGTATGTGAATTTTTTTTCCAAAATGAGATATGTGATTTCAGAATGTTGACAAACAAATAGTTTACAATATTGAATAACGTCACGACAAATGATAAGGTTGTATTTTGAACTGAATTTTAATAGGTAATTTAATTAAAAAATACAATGTATTTTGGTGATACTTTTTTAACAAAATTTAACATGCAATTTTTAGAAAAAAAAATGATGACAAATTTTAAAAAAATATAATTAAATGAAAAATATCCAAAACTTATTCAAATCTTATAGTTTTTAAATAATATGATTAAATTATAAAAATGTTAAATTAATTGAAACATTTTTATCATTTTTTTGCTAACATTTTTTAACTACAAAAATTTCATATGTCAAACCATGATATGATAAACTTAAAAAATGCATAAATAGAATATCATAAATTGGTAAAAGTCGTAATGACCAAGAAAACGATTATACCATGTAGAAAAATTTCTTTAACTTTATTCATATGCTTCAAGCAAACAATAAAAACGAGCTTTTCTAAATTTAAAATCTACCAAAGGAATAAAGAATAATAGAATATATAGAAAAAGAAAAGTCCAAGTTGAGAGGATTTTGCCAAAACTCAAATAATTTAATTAGAACATGAGGGGGATGTCTACTTTAGAAAATGAGATCCCTGTTTGAATGGAATTATCACCTAATCCCATCTCGAATTTGAAGTCCCAATTCTCTTGTATAGAATTCTAAAATATCTTTCCCTTACAAGTAAAATGCAAATATACACAAGTGAATTCAATTTATGATCTGTCATTGGTGGATTTTGATCCACTTTTATGTAATGTTAAACCAGTTTAAAACTTTCAACTTGTACATGGAACATGTTAAGAACCTTAATTGAAATAACAAGTTCTAAATTAGGCTGAGGCAAAATTTGAACTCCACGTCTCCACCTCATAATATTTTTAAATAGCCTTTTGGGTGGAGTTGCGAGGATTACCAAACATTACCAACCAAACACGATCTTGCCTCATTTGTGTTTCCGACTGCCAAAACGACAAATTTTACAACTGTAGTTTTGCCCATTGGACCCGTCACCCCAAAAAAATGTCTACGCCTTTCGTTGCGCTTTCATAGTGTTATTAAAAATATCCATAAACTAAACTACAAAATATCATAAATGAACGACTGTGCAATTTCCTCATTCTCTTCCAAATTCGTCATTATCATCCGGGAATTTCTTAACAATTGTTAATAATAATAATAATAATTCAATGATAACGATGCTTGATGATCTTGCTATATTTTAATTTTATAGCTGCAATTTGCAGACTTTACTTCAAAGTTCAGAGCCTCATCCCTTTTTATTCCTTCCTACTTTCGAATTACTCCATTTTACTCGTGCTACTGACCTTTGACATTTTTCATAGTAAGACCACTTTCTCTTAGATTTTGATATTAATGGTACTACTTGATTTATTAATGAACAGGGTTTTCAATTCCTACTTTGTTTATTTGTCAACCTCGGTATCTGTTACCTAAATCTTTATCTGTTGAAAAAAATCAATAAAGGGGTCTCTTTTGTTTTCTGTTTTGGGTGGAAAATAAAATTAATTTCAGCTTCTGATTTGTGTTTTCTTCAATTTTTGTGTAGGGCATGTTAATCAGGGGGGTTCTATCATTCTATGTTCCTTTTGGCTGCTTGTTGCTCATTGCAGTTGCAGAAACTACGCATCCTTCAGAAGGTAATTATTCTTGTTCAAAAAAAGAAACTTTTTTCATTTCATTTATCCCTCACTTATCCTTGTTTTTGTTGCAGTTGATGCATTGATAGCACTGAAGAAAAGTTTGATTGATCCTTTGAAGCGTTTAGAGAATTGGAAAAATGGAGATCCGTGCAAATCTAATTGGACTGGTGTTGTTTGCTATGATACCATTTGCAACGATAAATTCTTGCACATCAGAGAGCTGTATGTTCTTTTTTATCGCTTTTATACTTGGAATAATTTCTGTTTTATTTAGTATGAAACCATTGATATGAATGATTTAGCTCCTCTTTTGGGTTTTGATGCAGCCTGTTGCTAAATATGAATCTTTCGGGAAATTTAGTTCCTCAGCTCGGTCAGCTCTCGCTACTGCAAATTCTGTGAGTCGCAATTAGCTGCCTAGTTCTAGCTCAAATAAACATTTATCATGTGAAATTCACTTTTTTTTTTTTTTTTTGTCAGGGATTTTATGTGGAATGATTTGGATGGCAACATACCGAAGGAGATCGGAAACATTTGGTCCTTAAAACTTCTGTAAGTTTTGTCTTCTGTAAGTTTTATAATACACAATGCATTCCCTTACTTATAGTTTATGTTAATTATGCAGGCTTTTGAATGGAAATAGATTATCAGGATCCTTACCTGAAGAGCTCTGCTCGTTATCAAATTTAAACCGATTCCAAGTAGACGATAATCAACTTTCAGGTCCAATACCAAAGTCATATGGTAGATTGACTAGTGTTAGACACATGTAAGTTTATAAATATCAAGTTTCCTTTAATATATTGCCCCTCTCAATAATATATTGCCCTTGTTGTATGTAAATTTCAGTCACTTCAACAACAATTCCTTCAGTGGTCCAATTCCAATGGAGCTATCCAACCTATCAATTGTTCTTCACATGTGAGTTCATATAACATTTCTGTTACTTTACTCGGTTGTTGATCTTAATGAAAGAATTTGCTGAGTGTTAATCGAGGATTTACTTGTAATTTTGTTGCAGACTTCTCGACAATAATAATTTATCGGGCCATCTTCCTCCTGAACTTGCAATCTTGCCGGAGTTGCGTATACTGTAAGTCCTCTGGTCACATAATAAATGTCGTGATATCGCATTTTGACTTTTTCTTGACTAGCATTTTTTTTCGCTCCTGGCAGTCAGCTTGATAATAACAACTTTGTTGGGTCTGAAATTCCGCCTACTTATGGCAATCTTTCTAAACTAGTAAAACTGTAAGCTTTACTCGAAAATGTTTTGTCGAATTATTATCTTGACTATGAAAACTAAGCTGAAATTGATTCTGTTTTCATTTTATTAATCGTCTTCGACAAGGTAGAAGCCTGAGAAATTGCAGCTTGCATGGAGCTATTCCCGATCTTAGTGGAATCAATGCCTTGTTATATTTGTAAGCAGTTTTAACATATTCTTAAATGTGTTCTAATCATTTTCGTTCTTAATTAGACTGTTTCTTGTTCTTATGTCTTAACTTTTTTTTTCTTTTCAACGGGATAAAGGGATTTGAGTCAGAATAACCTCACCGGATCGATACCATTGAGACTTTCTGATAATATGACAACTATGTAAGTCATAAAAATTGTATGTTTTTATTGTTCTTCCAAATTCGTGCCCGATATTCTACTGTCACTATGATACTTGAATAGCTGCAATGAGGGTTGGTTTTGGTGACGATTTGTTGTTGTTCCCTGCAGTGATCTAGCAGATAACCGTTTGAACGGATCAATACCTGAAAGCTTCTCAAATTTTCCTTTTCTTCAGAGAATGTATGATTGATTCATTTTGCTCTGTACAGTTATATTTTTGTGTTCATATTCTCACAAAAGTAATTTGTGTTCTAAATGGAATTCGTTACAGGTCACTTCAAAACAATCTTTTCACCGGTGCAATCCCAGCTCACATCTGGAATAACGTGTCATTCGGCACAAGTTACAGACTTTTTCTGTAAGAGCTAACAAAATTTGCAATAAAATTGAAAATGTAGTAAGTTTTGTGCCTGAATTCCGTGTTCTTTGCTTCAAAAATATAGTGATCTCAGGAACAACTCACTCTCCAACATTAAAGGCGAGCTAAATCCACCACCTAATGTCACCCTAAGGTATCGTTTTCTGTAGTTTATCGTTTTTTGAGTCAAAAAATGAGATTCTCATTACATCAGCAGTTTTGTTTTAGGCTTGAAGGCAATCCTATATGCATCCGTGCCAATATCCCGAACATTGCCCTCTTCTGTGGATCCAAAGCAGAACTAAACATTGAAACCACATCAAATCGAACATGCCCTGTTCAAGGGTGTCCGATCAATGATTTTTTCGAATATGTCCCCGAGTCTGAGGTGGAATGCTTTTGTGCTTCCCCTCTGAGAATTGGATACCGGCTTAAAAGTCCGAGTTTTTCGTATTTTCCTCCGTACATAGTTGGATTCGAGAAATACTTGGCCGACGCTCTTAAATTGGACGTTTCTCAAATATACATAGATTCGTATTCTTGGGAAAAGGGCCCTCGTCTAAGGATGCATTTGAAGCTATTCCCGTCGTGGAACGATACACATACTAACACATTTAACTCGACCGAGATTCACCGAGTAAGAAATGTATTCACGTCGTGGAATTTTCCTCGAACCGACTTTTATGGACCATACGAGCTTCTCAATTTCACTCTACTCGGACCTTACTCTCAGAGTACGCTCCAAAATCTATTTCTTTTAAGGGTCTGTTTGGGATTGCTTTCCCAGCTGCTGTGCCGAAAAGCTTCACTCACAAATTTTCCATATCAACATATTTTGGTTTTGGAAAATAGATTTTAACTCTTGATGTTGAATAATTAGGATCTGTTTCCTATTGATTTCTCAAGGTGTCAAAATCTGCGCTTACAGGGAAAGCGTGAAAACGAAGCTTTTCATGACAGCAGCCTCTCATGACAGCAGCCTGCGAAAAATATGGATAGTAACTTGTGTTGTTTCTATGTTTCGTTACAGTGAACTTTCACTCTGGTAGTAAAGGAATCAGCAAAGGAGTTTGGGTAGCGATTATACTAGGCATTCTAGCCTGCACTGCTGCGGTATTTTCGATATTCACTTTTCTTATTTTGAGACGACAAGTTAGACACTACGGGAGTCTTTCAAGAAGAAGATTGTGTAAGTTTTTTATTTTCAACACCATCAACAAGATTCGATTTTTGTGCGCAGTACGGAGTATAATGAGATCATTTCTTCGTTTGCAGCATCAAAAATATCAATGAAAATCGACGGCGTGAAATTCTTCGGTTTTCGGGAACTGGCCGCAGCTACCAACAACTTTAACGTCTCGACCCAAGTTGGCCGTGGAGGTTACGGGAAGGTTTATAGAGGCAGCTTAGCTGACAACACGCTCGTGGCTATAAAGCGGGCCGAAGAAGGATCTTTACAAGGGCAAAAGGAGTTCTTGACCGAGATCAAGTTGCTGTCGAGATTACATCACAGAAATCTGGTTTCTTTGATTGGATACTGCGATGAAGAAGGAGAACAAGTAAGCTTCACAATAGAGAAATCCCGTTTTTCGACTTCTAAAGGTTTGTTTTTTTTTTTTGAACAGATGTTGGTATATGAATTCATGCCCAAAGGCACATTGCGCGACTGGCTATCGGCAAAATCGAAAGGAACGCTGAACTTTGTTGCGAGGTTGAAAATGGCGTTGGATTCAGCGAAAGGTATACTTTACCTTCACTCCGAGGCGGACCCTCCCGTATATCATCGGGATATTAAGGCCAGCAACATACTCCTCGACGCTAAGCTTACTGCTAAAGTCGCTGACTTTGGACTCTCGCGCCTCGCCCCTGTGCTCGATGATGAGGGAAATTTGCCGAATCACGTTTCCACAGTTGTGAAGGGAACTCCGGTGCGCTTATCTCATCTTTTTTAAATCGTTTTAACAATGTTTTAAAAAACCGCTAGGCGCTAGTCAGGCAGCTGGGGCCAAGGCAGGGATAAATTGGGGCCTGGTGGGGCCTGGTGGACTAGTCAGATTTGTATTTTTCATTTTACTAATATTTATTAATACATTAGTTTTTTGAAAAATCATGCCTAGATGGCCCCACCTAAATCGGTCAACCGCTCAACTCTTAAAAGTCGCAGCGGTGTTCTGAAAAATCCTGCCTAGGCCGATTCTGACCGACTTGAATAATGTGTGCGAATTGGCGAAAATGCTTATTAGTCTCCTTGGTGTTGTCTCTTTGTTTGGATAGGGATACCTCGATCCGGATTATTTTCTGACCCAAAAGTTGACCGACAAGAGCGACGTCTACAGCCTCGGGATTGTATTTCTCGAGCTCCTAACGGGAATGCACCCGATATTCCATGGCAAAAACATTGTCCGCGAGGTACTTATTCCGATTCCCAACAATGCATTAACAATCCACTCTTCGTCTTTCACTACACGAATTGAAAATGTTGTTTCCGATCGAATTTCAGGTAAAAATGGCGCACCAGTCGGGCATAATGTTCTCGATAATAGACAGCAGAATGGGGTCGTATCCGTCCGAATGCATCGAGAAATTCGTAGCGCTGGCGCTTAGGTGTTGCGAGGATTTGCCGGAGAATCGGCCATCGATGGCACAAGCCGTGAGAGAGCTGGAGAAGATACTGAATAGCGTGCCAGATCCCGAGGATTATGCGAGTTACTCAGAGTCAACTTCCCCGTACTCCGGCCAGTCAAGCTCAACGCTTCTGGTCAACTCGGCTTCTTCGTCCACGCTTTATACGAGCTACGCGTCGGCCAATAATCTGTCGGGAAGTGATCTTGTTAGCGAAGTAACTCCGATCATCAATCCCCGGTAACATTTAATGGTAAGTGTATAGCAGTTGATAAGTTTGTACAAGAGCAACTAATATTGGTTTTGAAATGCAAGTAAAATTATACATATAATTTAGACCATTTTATCCGTGCGTATGCTGTCAATTATGTTTTGTAACAAAAAAAATGCTGAAACTACATTTTATTAGTAACAAAATATCTAATTTGGAAGGAAATTATTACACGTATAAAACCGATGATTTTTCGAACTTACAGGATGTTGTTCTTTAGGCAACATCGAAGTATTTAGAAAATTTGGGTTTGTGTTTCAATAAATTTTGAAGGACATTTATCAGATAATTTAGAAAATGGAATTTAGAGAAGAATGTGTGAATAAAATCATTTTTTGGTGACTACGGAGAGAATCATATTTGATTTAATAGTTGGCTTTTTATTATATTAAATCATGGTTGACTTTGAATCTCCTACTCTTGCTGTTACCAGTGCCACAAAAGTATTAAAGATTAAAAATATTGATCTGACTTTTGAGTTTTAATAAATGATTAAAATAGTTGACATTTTTAAGCGCCCAAGAGATAGATGAAAGATCTTTTTATATAAATACCTAGGTTTTATGTTTCCACCCGTACATTTAATAAAATATCCCAATTGAACAAATTAATTAACAAAATATTTCTTTTTCAAATTTGTATGTTCCCTCTAATTAATTACTGTATCTCCATTAATTAATTAACTCACGATCTGCGGCACATTCCATACGGAACACAACGAGCTGCAAAACAGGAACAATTCTAAACGGTTCCAACTTTCTTCAACCCCCGTTTCTCCATCATCATTTACCTAAGAACAAGGAATCTTGAACTCGATTCTACTAATCTGCAACAAGAAATCTGCAAACAACGAACAAGCTGCAAAATAGGAAAACTTGTAATCGGTTCTACCCTTCTTGAACTCGATTCTTCATCAAAATCATCACCCAAACCCCAAAATCGAAAAAAAGGAACTGCATAAGCAACATAAAAGATGGCGGGAGATTAGAAACCGATCGGAGATTTCTTCTATAAAGTAAATTTTCTATTTTGAGATTATTTCAAAAATGTATGGTGTATATGGGTTTGAAACTCATTCACTAAATTCCTATTGTCAGATTATACTATTTATGGTTTCTTAGGTACTAAATCTCATCAAATGACATTTTTTTTGGAAAGTCTATGGTTTATATGGTTGGGATCTCATTGATTGTGGTAAAAATCGAGATTCGAACCATGATTTTGATTCTAAATATGGTTTTTTAGAAAGTGTATGATTTAAATGGTTGGGGTTCGATTAAGATGTTTAATCAGAATTTGAATCTAGGGTTTATGAAAACGGTTTTTGAAAATGTGTATGGGTTTGACTACTGTTGTATGGTTGTGTATGTATAATGTGTATAGTTTATTTTGATAATGTGTATAAGTTGGGCTACTATTGTATGGTCGTAATTGTATATGTATATGTATTTGTATAGTTTTATAATTATTAATTGTATGAATTTATCGTCAATTTGTATAGATTGTATTGCATACGTTTGAAACTTACATTTTTTTATCATTTATAACAGATTTGAACAAGAAGAAGATGATAACCAGACATTTTGCAAGAAACACCACCCGGACACATAATTCAAATGTTAATTGTGTATGGCTGTATAGGTTTGCCTATTGTTGTATAGTTATACACGTATAATGCGTACAGGGCCGGCCCTGGGGGGCGGGCAACGAGTTCGACCTCCCACGGCCCATAGCCGGAAGGGGTCCCAAAAATAATAGCTTTTGATAATTTAGTAGTTAATGTTAAAAAGATAAAAATGAACTATTATTAATAGTGGATGGATTGGTAAGTATTTTGTCATTGATATGAGAGGTCATGGAATCAATCTTTTAGTGTCCACAAAAAAAGGTTAATTTTCATTATAATTTTTTACTGATGACCAATTTTATTAGAATCTATATTATTTTGCCTAGGATCTTCAATTTATCAGGACCGGGCTTGAATGCGTATAGTTCATTTTGAAGTGTATGGGTTCGGCTACTCTAGTATGGTTGTAATTGCATAATGAGTATAGTTCATTTTGATGTTTATAGATTTAGCTAATATTGTATGGCTGTAATTGTATAATTTGTAGAATTCATTTTAATAATTTGTATGGGTTTGGCTACTGCTATGTGGTTGTGATTGTATAATTTATATTGTTCATTTAGAAACAATTTAACGTAAAAAAAAAAGAATCAAAGAACCATGATTAACGAGAAAAAAGTACCGATTAACGTGAATTCAATTAAGGAAGAACAATCTTTGCTGATAAGGTAGAATCTTACTAAATAAAAAACTGCCATAATAAACGTTAATAAAAAGAAAGAAACGGTTGTAATTAAAAAATTGTCATAATACACGTTAATTCAAAATCTTACAATCTTTGCTGATAAGAGAGAATCTTACAAAATAAAAAACTGCCATAATAAACATTAAATAAAAAGGAAGAAACGATTGTAATTAAAATACTTTAAAAAAGTATTAACAATTTAATAAAAAATTATTTTATTAAAATAAATATTAAAAATGGGTAGTTAAATAAAATGACTTCAAAAGGAGGATTTCATTAAAGTGAAACTTCATACGGGGTAAAAACCACAATATTTGTATTGTACTATTGTTTATACTGAAATACCGAACTGAATCATGTTATTCCCGTTTATAGATTTCGGTCCGATGTTTTGTTTTTATAGAATGAAAATTAATGTTGCAGTTCGGTTTTAAAGAGGCAAAAATTGTTACAAATCAAACTAACTGAATTATATTTCTTATATGCAAGTAGGTCCAACCTCAACCCAATTGTTTTGATATACCCAGGACAATCTAATACAACTCTTAAGGTTTCTTTTCTCTCGGTTTGGAAAGAACTCAATTTTAGCCGATTTTATTTTTGGTTTAGAGAATTCAATTTTTAGATGTAATTTATTTCCTTTAATTTCGTTTTAAAAAAGTTCAGTAATTCAGTTAAAAGTACTCATTCGTTTGGTTCAATTTAGTCAAATTCTCATCACTGTAAGGTAGGTAAAACATGTTATTCTTTTGACGTATTCTGAATTTTTTAAAATTTGCCATTGGATCATAGTATATTAATTAGCAGCGACATAATTAAAAAATTAAAAAGTTTAGACTTTACTAAATTAATCAGAATCATACTTTCTAGATAGTAACGTAAATTACATCATTTATGCATTCAAATATTCGAAATAATTGCTACACGACCGTTAGCACATACTACAATTGACAAGAGGGGGTTAATGGTTGTCATTTCTACATGTCCATGTGAAACTAGTCTCATAATTTGTATTTTTTCTGCACGCAATTAATTAATTATAAAGTTTATAGTAAAATATTCATTCATTTATTTTATAGGACAAACTGTGAGTGCGCATAAATCACCTAACCATTTCTTTTATAAAAAAAACGAGGGATTATGTTAATGATTGATAGAATACGAGTAATTTTTCTAGAATTGTGCTTTATTCACTAATATTTTTATCTTTAATTTTTTTTCTTTAAAAAAAGTTACTCATTCTGTTTTTGCTTCATTTAAAATTTTCACTACTTCACACAAAACAACTGTAGTAAAGAAAATAAAAGTGTAAAGTACTTTTAAGTTACTGACAACACTTACCAGTTTATTGATGTGAAAGGGGTATTTTATAGGGAATTCGTTATTTTGCATCGGGTTACCATCCAACGGTCATGACTGATTAATTATACCAACCTCCAATTGTACTCATTGGATACTCACCATATAATTTCACATATGGAAGTGTTGGACACCTTTTATACCAAAAAAAATAAGTTCATGTCCAACTCATTACTTTATGGTCTCGTTTTTTTGAGATGAAGTATGAAAAAATTAAATGAAAAAAATGTCGAATATTTGCCTAGAACTAGTCATCGGGATGGAATAGATATTCCTAGCTATATTCTATGAGTTGTATGATAACTAGGAATAACTATTTCATCCTCGATGACGGAGTACAGGCAAATACTCCACTTTTTTTTCATTTGCTATTCTCCTATTCCTCGAAACAACCATTCCGCCAAATAAACAAGTTCATATTCTCTACTCTAAACTATAATTTACAGCTTTTACTCTATTTTATAGAGTGAATTTACTCTAACCCATTCTATGAAGAAATTCCTTTCATCAAACAATATTTTATTGTTATTATTATTATAATAACAATATGTTTTTTTATTATTATACAATTAAAATATCCAAATTCATTTTATTTTCATAAAAAAATTCAAAATAATTAATATGATTAATATTTAATTAAGAATGCAAGCATGTATTGTTTTAAAAATAAAAAAATTAATAAATTATTTTTTATCATGTCATTTAATTTTAAAATATTTGAATTTAATTTATATAATTATATTTTAATATTTAGTTAAACATTATTATAAAATATAAATAAATTAAATGGAATTAATAGTTACAAGACACATAAAAATTATCAATAAACTAAATTCTTAAGTAATTATAAAATAGAATCAAAATAATATTAAAATAATCAACTCCAAATATGAAGTATGATATGAGTTACTGCAAATTTAAAGTAACTCATGTCTTACTCTATATTTGGAATAAAGGTTTGGAGTAAGGTTGGATATCAATTCTACTCCATATATAACAATTATGGATAAAGTTTTATCAAAGCGCTTTTTTAGCGGTGATTTTATTTCACTTGGTTCGAACTAGTGGATGATGTTTGTAAAATTTTATCTTCAGCCAGAATAATAAATTAGTTGCATTCAAATATATGTGAATCAAGTCTTGTTTGATAAGGTGTAACATATTTAAGATTTGTTACTTTTATATGTTTAATCTACGAAACATTTTCCCTTCAAAGATGACTTTTTATAACTTATTAATGTTTAAAAGTTTTTTTATAAAAAATATTGTAATTTAATACCTATAAATATTTTTTTATCTCTTAGATATTCGGATTTACGATCTAATATTAATAAAAGGCAAAGTTTAAAACATTTTCGTATAATCTATTGAAATGGATCCGAGTAAAGTATAAGATGAATTTAATTCAGCCCGCTAATTTGAAGAATGATGGCATTGTGCCCGTGTCTTCTTGCCCAGGTTCACTACAAAGTACTAGCAGATATTTTAATTAATCGATGATGAAAATCAAAATATTGATTACTTTGTATTTTAACCATATATTAATCCTTAGTTACATTTAAATAATATAATTAATTTATGATATTTTTTAAATAGGAGTAGATATCTAAAGCAAAGTGTTAATCGTAGTTAAGAAAACGATTAATTAGAACATTTATAATTTGATGGTTTTGAGAGACACTATAAAAACAATGTGCTACAGCGTTGAAAAGGATAAGAAAACATCCTACCAAGCTTCAAATTCAATTACTTTTTCTTAATTTCGAAATTAGGGTAAATCAAAATCCAGCCTTTTTTCTTCTTCTCTCGTCTCCTCTTTTAATTCAATCTCTCTGTCACTCTTTCCTAGGGCATTCGCGTTGACCACCACGACTTTTTGTTTAGCTGGTATGAATTTTTAATTTCTGCGACGATTTTTAATTGCCTGCAATTCTTCGAGTTTTTTCCCTGTTCCTAGATTGCATTTTTTGAATTTCCAATGAATTCGCCCTTTTTATCCTTTTGCTTTTAATCTCTTTGATTGATTGTCGGCTTGGAAGATCATCTCCTGTAGCATTTATATGTGTGTAATTTCTATCTCTCTTTTTTTTGTTAAATTTGTATATGAGCTACCCAATTGAGAGATGAATATATGAGAAAATAAATGATTTACATCATCCATGGGGGGTTTCAATTGTGCTTGAAAATATGGCATGGTCTTGTTGGGTTATGGGTTTGGAAGATCGTCTCATCTTAATTAGATAGCTTCAACTAGATCGATTTTTATCTACTTGATTTATGAGGAAATTAGGAAAAGTTGGTATCTGTTTTATCACAATTTTTTTTCTGAATTGATCATCTCTTTTCGGAAGTACCTAAGTTATATAATGTTATTTCAATGAGTGAAGTGGTTACTATCTATTTATCTAGTATTTTGGTCTTTCAAGTTGACTAGAATAAATTGTGAGGAATAATATAAATACTACGATTGGGCCTTACCAAGCTTTTGGGTCGAACTTCCATGACATAAATTTTATTAATATTTTTATACTTTACTTTGAAATGCAGCAAATTTTACTAGTGTATTGGGGTCAGGCAACAGGCTTGGGTATCTGAATTTTCATGACTTGAGATTTAACTGCTATGGAGTTTATGTTAGAAAGTTATCAAGTTTAATGATGTGCACTTGAAGAAACAGATATTTCAGAGGTGCACAATGGAGTTCATAAGCAAGAAAGCTAAGATTATACTTCTGTTCTCCATTGTGTTCTTTGGCTGCATTTTGACATCGTCTGAAAGTCAAAATTTAGGCAAGTTAAGATCTGCTCCTCATAAAAATGTATTGGAAAATGTAATAGATGGTACTGGTACAGAAAATTCCATGGATCTGGTGGGTATAAGTAGTGGAATGGATGACAAAAAGGGGAATTACAACAGAGTTTCAATATCTACAGTTGCATTATTTACGTTGGCGATGGCGGCTGCTACTGGTTTGGGAGCAGTCCCATTCTTTTTTGTGGAGCTAGATCCTCAGTGGGCCGGACTATGCAATGGAATGGCTGCTGGTGTGATGTTGGCTGCCAGCTTTGACCTCATTCAAGAAGGACAGAGTCATGGTGCTGGCAATTGGGTTATGATTGGGATTTTATCTGGTGGTGTTTTCATTTTGCTTTGCAAGAAGGTAACTGCTTGTACTTATTATTCTTTTTTTTGGTAATATTTACAAGTATCTTCATTGCTCTATTCTTGTCCGGGGCTTAGTCACGGTTAAGGCTCCTCACCCCTTCCTACAATTGGAATTTAGTGGGATTCGAACCTTGTTCTCCTCGAACTTGCTCAGTCTGCTTGTACTTATTATTTAATTATGGGATATGGTGCAAAAATGCCCCCTAGGTTGGCACTAGAGGTGACAGTTTCCTCTAACCTTTAAATACAACAAAAATGATCCTTTCTATAGGAATAACTTTTCTAGTCCTGTTTTTTCATCTTCTGCTAAATATTTTAACTCTGTGTTGAATTGAAAGACCAATTAGAAGTTGAAACATGTAGTTTTTTAGACTTTTTTTTCAATTGTTATACCCATCTGAGAATGATAGAATGTTAGAATCGATCTGCTAACTCTGTGATTTTTTTTTTTTTTCTGCTAACTTTTTTTAGGGGTAATTCTGTTGAATATTTTTCGCCATGCGAAGATGATTTTTGTAGGATTCTTTGCGGATGTCGAGAATTCCGTAGAATTGAATCTTTTTTTGTTATCTGTCCATTAATCCATGACTCTGAATGGAAATTGGAGAAATCGATTGGGAAATTTCTTCAATTGGGGGTAGTAGAAGATGCAGAGGTAGAAGAAGAAATTAGAATTCTATTGTATGAAAAAAAATTGGGAATTACGAAACTTAGTATTTTCTTCGGAAAATCCAAGTTTGGTGATTTTTATATTAGCTAGGCCAAAAACTAAACTATTACTGAAGCAAAGTGTTGTGTACGTACTTCTTAACTTGTTTCAGAAATATTAAGCAAATTTCTAATCATTAAGGTAAAAAAAATGTTTAGCAATTCAAATTGACTGCACATGCCGAGTGAATATCACATTATAAGCTAGTTAAAAAAAAGTTCGATATCATGTGCAGTTAGACTGGATATCCACCTGCAGCATGCCGGTGAGAATATTAACTTCCCTGTAAATAAAATCTTATATGAAACAGGCGGGTTGATTTTAGAATAATGGATTCAGTTATGTTTTTTTATGAGAATGGCGTGCTGTTTTCGGATTGGTCCTTCGATCCAACATGGCATTCTAGTCATTAGTAGAGATTAGAAAATTCGGAAGGGACATTTCTGCACCATATGCCTTCAATAATTGAGGGTATTAACCACTCTGACCTCAGCAAAAATTTATTTTTTGCTCCTTGACATTTAGGTTCTTATTTTCGTTGCCAAACTGATAAGGACTCGCTATCATCTGGATATTGTTACCATCCTTGTTACATAGACAAGTAAATGTCTATTATAAATTATAAGTACCTTCTTGTTATAATTATCTAGTTTATAATAGGTGATTGATTCGCATTTTTGGGTTTCAGTTGCTTGAACAGTATGGGGAAGTAAGTATGTTGGACATCAAAGGTGCTGATGCAACTAAAGTGGTTCTTGTGATTGGAATTATGACTCTTCATTCATTTGGAGAGGGCTCTGGTGTTGGAGTATCCTTTGCTGGCTCAAAAGGATTTTCTCAAGGACTTTTGGTTACTTTGGCCATTGCTGTCCACAATATTCCAGAGGGATTAGCTGTCAGTATGGTTCTGGCTTCAAGAGGTGTTTCTCCACAAAATGCAATGCTATGGAGTGTAATTACATCTTTGCCTCAGGTAATAAATCATGCTCTGTGATTGATTTTAGGTTAGTTCAATTTTTTCATCATTGGATTCTTTGGGCTCTAAAATTGAAATGCTTTTTGGAAAAGTGACTTGCATAGGCATTACAATTGTAATTGTCTGACATGATTTAGTAATAGTATAATGCAATTTGCTAAATTATCATGTTGTGTTCTGGTATTTTCTTGTTAACAATTGTCTTATTACCATCTCATGACATATGCAGTTCTTGTTTAATGCTTTTATTACAACCAGTCTCGGTTGTGCTTATCTTGGCAGATACTGATTACCTTTAGTTTCTTCAATTTAATTATATTTCAGTTAAAGTTGAGTAGTAATACAGTGAGATTGCGATTTCTGGCTGAAGTTATTTAGTTTATTTAAAGTAAGAAGTTGAAGCATTTTATTGGTTCAGCTAACCTTAAATTTAGCTAATCAAGAGATGTCTTTTTCCCTGTTGATTTCTTTGTAATCACTAAGCAGTGACTGTCTTTGGCATGGGTATATTTTTGGAGCAAACGAATATCTTAAAGAAAATATTTGTAGTTAAGCGCATGTTCAGCCACAAGATTGAGAATTTAAATAATTTGTATGGAGATGTCTGTTGTTTAGATACTACAAATAGTGCTTCTTTCCTGTGGAAATCATATGGAATTTTTTTTATTGGTTTGCTTAATTATGTCAACTTTCTAATGTACGTTGAGATTTAGCTTTTTTGGTATGAACATATTAGTTTATCTGTTGCAGCCTCTTGTAGCTGTTCCATCGTTCATATGTGCTGATGCATTTAACAAAGTGCTGCCTTTTTGCACTGGTTTTGCGGCTGGATGTATGATCTGGATGGTTGTTGCTGAAGTGCTTCCTGATGCTTTTAAGGTGAGTCTTCTCCTAAATTAGTTCATATTTGGTTAAATTCTTTATTGTTATAGGACCAAGTTTCACCTCAAGCATTCAGACTGCTTTTGATGTAACAGATGCAATATTTGTTTGTGACATGCTGTCCTACATTTTATGAAATATTGCCATTGATATATAGCATGCGAACATGAAAACGGTAAGGCTGAGACGAGAGAGCAAGAAAGGCAATGAGGGGTGGGCACAATAGCCATCTTATTTAGTATATTTTCATTTGAATTCTTTTTGCCGGTCTTCGCATGATATCATGTGTTTAATTTCTGTCAGATGTTTATAGTATGATTGCATAAGACTGTTGATTGGCTGATTGGAGCATGTCCGCATAATATATGCTCCACGCATATTTACATCTTTCTGTAGCCTTTTCCTTTTTATATTTATTGTCTTTCATATCACACAGTATCTAAGAGCAGTTGCTGGTGTTATATTATTTGAGTACGATTTGAGTCATATTTTGCAGAAGAGCAAAATTTCGGGTTAGTTTAACGGATCTGATTTTGCTAAGAAGTATCCTTCTTTGACACACAAAACATTGTCAATTGCCTGAAAGTACTTTTACATGTAAAATGCCCAGTTTTTGTTTTTCACAGATTTTTTTTTGGTTTGGCGTTTGGGTTGCAGGAAGCCTCGTCTTCTCAAGTGGCATCAGCTGCAACTATAGCTGTAGCATTTATGGAAGCCCTAAGCACTATGTTTCAGCAATTCACCCATGACTACAAGTGAGTCCTTTGTTATGTGTACATGTTGTCTTTTCGAATGATGATCTGCTATTTTTAACTTGTTCAACTGATACTGCAGTGCAAACAGTGTGCATGACGTGTTGAATTTGGAAATTGTTGTTATGTTAACTGATTTCCTGATCTGTGCATATGTTGTCAATAATTGACAGAACTCAAAGCTTAGGCGACTGGATGTTAACTAGTAAAATTAGTTTCCTTCACTCAATAGGTTTTCACTGCTTCTGTGCATGTGCAACACACTTCAAAAAAAATCCTAATTTTGAATTATATGTAGTTTTCAGTACCGGGAAATTGTGTGTTTCATCGTTCAAGTTTTAAAGTTGTTAAAATCTCTGATCATCGGAAGTACCTTGCTCTTATTTGTTACAATACTTGAGAACCTTCAAGGTTTTTCCAGATTAGTAATCTTTTCTTTTTTATTTTTGAAACATCATTTCTCGTTTTATCTAACTTTCTTTCAAGGAAACACTTGTTCTTGCTAAAAAATGTTACTTTTACAAGCATCAGTTAGTTTTCTTTAAAAATAGGTTTGTGTGTAGTAGATGTCTAATTTTCTCGGCATGCAATTATTGTAGTGTTTTGCAATTAAAGTTTATTCTGATCCAATGCAGCTCAGAGGATGCTTCTGGCTTCTTTGTGTCACTGCTTTTCGGCCTTGGTCCATTACTCGGTGGATTAATTCTCGTAACATTCGCTCTCGCATTCCGACTTCAGCACGCTCTCTTAATGGGTGCAGCATCTGGCATTGCCTTCATCCTCGCTGCCTGGCGACCACTGCAACTACTCATATCCTCAAAGATGGGGATTTTCCACGTTTTCTTCTTGCTCGCTGGGGGCGTATCATTTGTCCACATATTCACCTCTAGCATTCTAAATTTCGCAAGCCGCAAAAGGGCATCATCAAACAATCTGCCTTTGGCAACCGGATTCCCGATAAGCGTCCACACTCTTCAGTCATTCCTCTCATGCGCAACCGTCGCCTTTCACGCATTAGCTGAGGGGCTCGCGCTCGGAGTTGCCGCACCGAAAGCCGGCCGCCACATCCTAATTCCCGTTTCCCTCCACGGGATTCCCCGTGGAGCTGCCGTCGCTAGCTGTATATTAGGCGCGACTGACAGCTGGCACAGCGCGATAGCAGCGGCAGCTGTGATTGGATTTGTGGGCCCGATGTCTGCCGTTGGGGCCATACTAGCTGGAATAGATTACAGTGGGCTTGATCACGTGATGGTTGTAGCGTGCGGGGCATTGCTTCCAAGCTTTTGGAGAATAGTTGAGAGGGCAACGATGCTGGATAAGAGGAAAGGCGGGTTTGGGCTTGTAACCGGAATGGGATTTGCTACTATGTGTTTGATGTGCACTAAGTTAGTTTGCTTGCACACTCCCTACTGCAATTCTGCTCCTGAAGCTGTCAAATGAGAGATGCAGCCATTGTGGATAGCTATTTGGGACAAATAGACAGAATCATCATACAAATTTGTAGATTATAAAAATTTCATTCAGAAATGAAACTACAGGATTTTTATATGGAGACATCCTCCGCTGGAGGATGATTTCTTCTGAGATTCCGTTATATACACACCATTATCGTGATTTTTTTCCTTCTACTTTATCATTAGATGAAACAAGGATGTCGTTTGAATGTGAATTTGGGGTTCAGAATGATGGCAAAGGAGGGAACTAAACTGCAAAATATCCTCTTACTAGAAAACAAATCTCTTATCAAACACAACACCTATTGCAACACAAGCAAAATCCATCTATAAAAAAAAAACTTAAAATTCCAAACTAAAATGGCAAGTTGGGGAGCAGCAAAGGCCCTACATAGTCAACAATTTCAGCAAATTAAGGTTGTCTCCAATTTGATATCTATCACTCCAATCTCTGAAAGCTCTATAATGAAAACATATAAAAAGCCATTAAAACCTAGAAAAGACTTTGGAGTCTCATGATGTTGGATTTTTATTACATATACAAAAACAAGTCAAAGCATTGTTGCTGGAGAACCGACTGGGAATTCGACTAGTTATTGCTGGCTTCATCAATCAATTTCTCCTTCTCGGATTCATTCTCAGCAGCAATAGATTTCTGTGATCCAGTCATTCTTGCCAATATAACAAACGACATCCCACCAAGAACATTGTTCGCCATTCTAAGAACAATCACCGATGATTTAAAAGCCACAGGTGGAAGCCACTTGTCCAGCAAAAACTCCACTCCATTGAGTGTTTGATATCTCAAATTACTGCTAATTCCCATATGAAGCGCCCACGTCATAGCATTCAACATCGTAGGTGGCGCCTTGTTTGGCGTTTCGAAAGTCGGATCCATCTTCTTCCTCGCAGCGATCAATCCATTTGAGAGTGCCGTACCAACTATACCAGCTGCGAACCCAACGGCTGCAAAGATTGTGCCTTTGTACACCAAAGTACCCAATCTGTTAACGAGACTGAAAGCCCCTGGCTCAAACATGTGGCTAGGTGGGCAATTGACGAATAAGGAGGGGAGAGTGGCAGCGGTGGCTGATGCAGTTGGGGCTAACAGATACATGAGAGTGAAATTGAGTATGGAGCCAACTACCAGAGTTGAGAAAACGAAATCCAACTCATTGAGCCCGAAATTAGGGCGAGAAGCCATATCGCCGAGAACACAAGCGGAAACACCAACCAGTTCCTCCATTAGAACCTTGAAAGGGAACTGTGGATCTGCAGCAACCCTAGATCTCCATCCATTCAAGAAAAGACCGAGAATCCCAAAACCTGATGATGAATGATCGGAATTCGAATCACTGCTCCAACTCCCGCTGTCTCCGCCGCCGCCGCCGCCGCCATGGCCACGACCGATGCCATTGCTGCCGTTACCTCCGCCGGAGAGTGAAAAATCGGCGCCGGAAAGTTTCTGGCGATGAAGAAGGCGCAGAGAGTGATTTTGAGGAGTGGCGAAAGGGAAGGAGACAGGATTGAAAATCCGGTGATTCTGAGAAGAAGAGGTTGAGTATTCCCTCGCAAAAATGGAGCACCGAATCTGGGCTGCAGCCGCCATTTCTGCAATCGTTCAAAACAAATACTACAAGAAATGAATAGAGCAGCAAATCAATCAATGATTAAACAGATCATAGATCTACAAAAATGATTCGAACGATAAAAAAATTGCATCACTAGAAATTAAATGAGGGAAATCAAACCTGTGGATGGCAGCTGTGATAGATATGGTGACAATGAAAAGGGATGTTGTGAGAAAGGAAGAGGAAAGGACCGTAATTAGGTAAACAAACAGAATCAGAGGTGAAGAAGATGATGATCGGAGAAAGAAAGCGATCTCCGATGGTAGGTAGTCCGCTTGTTGCGTAGATGGTGGGAGTGAGGAAGAAATAAATATATATATAGTGGACGTAAACAGTGAATAAAGTGCAAAAACCCTAGTCCGTTCAATCACTGTTGATTTCAGATTGTAAAATGACCGGAAATACCCAATCCCACAATTACCCTTGCCAATAGGAATACAATTATCTAATAAGAATCTCCCCTCCATATTAGACATGTATCATCGGACCTGTACCATCCCGGCTAGGCGAAACCCGCTTTCATTGGACCAAGCTTGAAATTTTACCTTTCAAACCTCAGAGAGATAGTTTGATTAGCGGAATGGTTATTCTGTGTTATAAAAAGTAAAAAAATATAATATGTTAAATATGATACATAATTTGTCTAGAATGTCATCGGACAGAATAACATTTCTTTAGTTATTATATATCTCATGGAATAATTATTCCTATCCATTTTGACAAATTCTATGATATGTATAATGGTTAGGTCATTATTTCATCTGATGATAGATTTTAGACAAATATTTATTATATTTAACATCTTTTCATTCTTATTCTTTCTATTTCACGGAATAATTATCCCACTGACCAAACGTGCCTTAAATCTTATGGGTCCACCTTGTTTTTCTTGCAAATGTTTGAGTCTATACCCGTTTGAGGGCTTTAGTGTCTATCCTAACCACAACGCATTAGTCGGGTTTGGAAAAATAATATTGTTTGGTCGCCCGAATCCACTAAAGCTCGCAACATATATTAGATAAGTCTCAAATCCCAATGACCATCCAGACCAAATTCTTTTTTATATGACATACATACATACATATATATATATATATATTATTGTCGAGTTTGGAAATATAATTATTATTATTATGTTTTGTTATATTCTTTATTTATAAAAGTTAAATGAAATGTTATTCTAGCTATTTTTCTTTATATACACACATGGGGTTGGTATGATTATGGGATGAGCATTTTTATTTAAAAGTAAGTTAAACCTGGCCGATCTCATCCCAACCATGCCCATAAAAAGGTCCATTCCAGTCCAACCGCATGAATAATAATTCCATTTTTGTACATATAATCCGTGACGGGTTTCTTACCAAAAGACTGAGATACTTAATTTAACTCAATATATCATGGAATAGATGGTAGTTGACCAATAAATTAAGGGTAAACAGTTGTAATCAGTGTTTTTTTACTATATACATTAGTACTTTCTTGCGTGTTTTGATAATAATTTATACATCCCCAAATATTGTCTTCATCTTAGTGTAGCCTATAATATATTTTTAAAGAAAACTGATGGCATACATATATTTGTTTGTATATTTAGTCTTAGTATATTAATTTTATATCGTCTATTTTTAAAATTTATCACACTTTTTTTAATCTTTAAAGTATAGTTGAATTAGAAAATCAACCTTAAAATCTCCAACACTTTAAGAAATCATATATAAAATTAAATTATGTACATAAATATATATTACGCTAAGAAATTTATATAAAAGAAATTAATAAAAAATAAAATGAAGTGATTGTAGGATAAGTATAAAATTGAGGGAGGTAGTCTCTTTTGGTCAGAATACAAGTTACCCGTATATTAATGAGCTTGTGTGTTTATTATAAATTTACCTGGTCTTTAAATCTCTATAGAATTATTCCACCAACACAACTGTTGATTTTGGATAATTATATTTAAATGAAATATTGCATATTTTAGGCACATTGAACATAATAATGTGTAATATAATTATTGAGTACCACTTTAAATTGTTTTGCCATAATTGTATTATCATATAAAATGTATAATGCATATACGACAAATATAATAATGTATTCAATATATCTCTTGAAATCTATTTTCATTATTTTCCATGTTATGCTTGTGGAATAAAACATTGCTTGTAAGATAAAATACTATAATTTTTTTTCACAAGAGTAGAAATAATTTCTTTGAAGGAAAGAGAAAAAAAATGTGTATTCTATAAATTTCTATGTTACATACCAACCAAAAAATATGTATTTTCTACAAAAAAAAAAAACCAAAGCTTTTAAATATATAGTCGGATTTTAGAAAAAAAAAATCAAAAGGTTCGATAAAAGTAATATAATCTCCTCGATAAAAAGAATGTTTGCTTTGGAGAAAAGTAGACCTGTTCACGGGACGGGCGGCGGGTAGCCCGTCCCGAGCCCGCTTCAATGGGCCGGGCTTGGACACTTATTTTTTTCAAACGCCCGGCCCCGAGCCCGAACTCGTCAAAGCTCGAAGTTTTATGGGTCGGGCTTGGTTTTTATATGAATACCCAAGCCCGGCCCGACGAATAATTTTATTTATTTATTATATTTTTATACATTAAATTTATAATTATTTTAAAATTTTATATTTTATACTGTTAAATTACTTTACTTCATTATAATAAATTTTACCAAATATTAAAGATTTTAAGCAAACAATGCAATTATATTTAAAGTTTTAATATATTTCAGTTTATTTTATATTTTTTCTATTTAATTTAATAAAAGAATTTTTAATAAAAAAATATTTAAGGGCCCGGGCCGGGCTTGGGAATTACCTTGAAAACCCGGCCCGGGCCCGAAGTTCTAAAATATGGGCTTGGGCCGGGCTTGGGTTAACATTTTTTATAAAAAAACCCATCACGCCCGGCCCAACCCGGCCAACGAACAGGTCTAGAGAAAAGTAATAAAAATGAACCAACTATATTTCAACAAAGAAATTTTGTGCAATTTCACCAAGAAGAATTTCACTCAACTATATTTAGAAGCCACAGAATTCATTTAAACAATTATACTAAGACCTTATAAATTAGAACTAAAGTCATATTCTCTTGTATTTAAAATCAATCTCACCCAGCTTTAAAAATTATAAATTTATTTACCAAAAAATAGTTATAAATTCTTACTAAATTCAGTCTAATACAATCAAGTTCACAAAAGTTAAAAAAAAAAACATAGCATAAAAGAGCATGTAACAACTAATAATTGGAGTTGTAAGATATTTCTAACCATATAAAAAAGGGAAAGAACTTTTGATAATAGAAAAAAATTTGATGGAAGAACATCCCTTTAGAGGATCTATCTATACTCAAATCTTTTCGAATGAAAGTGCGTGGAAAAGAGCGGAAATCCCAGCCAAATTGGCACCCCGTTTTCCTCCCAATTTAGTACTCCCTCCAGTTCCTAATATTTATCATTTCAAACTTTGTACTTTGGTTCCTAATATTTGTCATTTTAAAATATCAATGCACTTTTTAAAAAGATTTTCCTAATTTACCCTTGCATTAATTAAAAATAGATTAAGCATAGATTAATTTATAAGTTGATAATTAAGAAGAGAGAGAATTTTATTATAAAATAAAAGGGATAAAATAATAATTTTATAGTGCATTAAATGTCTTGTTGATATGGATGAAAAATCTAGAATGACAAATATTAGGAACCGGAGGGAGTAAAAGATAAAAAAAACCTATGTAAAAGATATTTCCATTTGAGACCCTTAAATAAGATGAATTTTCTAACTAATTAAATTAGGGAGACAACATGAAGTCATTGGTGTTGCTAAAATGGACAAATACCAAAGGAATCAAGTCAAAACTTGTACATCTCTTTGATCACTTTCATATTAGCATAGATGCTGCCTGGATTTATCAACAAATGGTACTCATCTTTTGCACCCAATCATTGGGATATGTCCAACAACAAACCAACATATTATATATTTGTTTATCACATCATGCCTAACAATAACTACAAAACATAGCATTCATCATTGTTTTTTATACCCACCGGTGGAGTTGCCTATATGAATCTTCTGACGCCATGAGCTTCCGCCAGTATCATTTTTTCATCAATATCAAACAATGTATTTATGTTCATCAATATCAAAACCTGCCCTTTCAAACAATGGCATATAATCATATAAATATAAGATATATATTCCACACTTCCAAAGTGCTAACACATGAATAAATCCAATGAATATATATTCAGTTTCCAAATTTAAAAAAAAAAGAACCAAAGAACAGACCTCACCATGCCTAAACTCAATAAGCAACTATTTATAAACTTTTTTCTTTTTTTTCAATGCTTTCTGCAATGTGGTCCATTACAATGGGAGAAGAAAAACAAATAATAAAACTAACAAGAAAGAAACCCCGAACCAAAGCTCACCAGCAAATAGCAATGACCTGTAGTTGAGCCTATTCGTCCGTTCATGTAGAGCTAGCTGTGTTGATTTCAGATGAGGTCGACAATCTATAGTCTCGGCCATTCAATCACATCGCGCCAGGTGGAAACCTGAGTTGACTCTTGACCATCAGCGTCCTGTTTTTGCACGTTTCATTCCACTTGTGTTGAAAGGAGAGACACTGCCGCTAGGGCCGGGACTCTCTTCTCGGAAATTTGAGTTCAGCATCGCTAGTTCGCGAAGTTGCTGCCTCTTGATAAAATCTTGTGATTCGTCCTGCATAAAGGAAAAGTCGTAAAAATAATAACTTTTTCAGACAAAAACTCAGTCTTACTGCTCTGATATGGCACGGAATGTTTCTGAAAATGAACTATAGGCCAAAAGGTTACTTATTTCAAAACCAAGATAACTATAATTTGTTCTGTAGTAATATTGAGCCGAAGATTAAAACATAAAATCGATCAGCAGGTTATCATAGTTATAAATAAATGAAGAAATTTCCTCTTGAACTTTGTTCCTTCACATAAAATTCCATGAACCAAAACATCATTGTAACAGTAAAGTGCAGATCAACAAAAATCCATAAAAATAATTAACGGAATCATCGCTTGAACAAGTTTGCACATCATTGACTCTTTATTTTCATGTCATAAAAAATTACTGTGGAAAACTTATTTTTACCCTCGTTTTATTCATTATTCACACTTTTCTGAGACTAACTTTATATTTAACCAAATTACAGCAACTTGGATGAAACAAGAGTCAATGTTTTGGTCAAAGTTATCTAAGTCAACATCTATCATATTTTTAACAGGTTCCGCTTGGACTTTCAATGTTATACACCAATCAACTAAGCCTTTGGACTTCAATGTCATACCAGTGAAAAATTAAGGGAGTTTTATGTAAAAAAAACGAAGTTAAGGGGCTATAAACAGCAAAAATTCAACAAAAAAAAAGCAGTACCACTGGTTTAAGCAGTTCTTCGATGATTTCCTGAGCCTGTCTGAGCTTGACATCAACTATAGTTGCAGGCAAATCAGCTTCGATTAAGATGTGAAGTGGATCATTCAGGTGCTCATATCCTGGTCTTCCCCTTAACTTTTCTTCCTTCTCAATGGAATAAAACAGAAAAAAAAACATTAGGAACAACAAAAATCGAGGCAACCTTAAATGTGAAATGAGAAAAAGACAGTCTAGTACCTTGTCTGGGTCCTTGATTGATCCCTTTCCTCGAATGTACACGCGACACCCTGTTGTTACTTCGACCCGTTTCAGCGAGTTTCCTCTGGGCCCCAAAAGCCTCCCGACGAAATTGAACTGAGAAAAACAAAGCACGAGTCAGGAAGAATGTTGTTATTAATTTAGCGTTATGGTATTGTGACAACGTTAAATAAAACGAATTTAAGTTTACATTGGGATAAGTATCTACTGGAATTTCCAATCTCAAGATTCTCTTCACAGTGTATGAACTCGGGCTTGGAGGTGCGCCTTGCCAGTCCATTGTCATCCCGGGGGGCCCACTTAATCGCTGTATACACAAATCATCTTTATAATAATAAAGAAAGGATTCCCCGAAATTGACCAATCAATGGGATCCTCGATAATACATTATCAGTGTTAACTCAAGTAGTAGTACAACAGTAGTTGTAATAAAATTAATGTGCAAATAGAAAAGATATAAACTTGAGACTAAATATAGTCAAACTGCTACCAGAATTAGCATTATGAATAGATATATTCAAACTTCAAGCCCAATGAGTTTTTCAAGTTAAGTTAGCTACCATGTGACGGGACTTTTTCAGACATTATAAGGACCCTAAGTGTTTCCAACTTCGAGAAAGTTTACATGCATGTTAAATACACCGATAGTAACATCTTTGAATAAATTCTGACTCTTGAAAAGTGTTAGAGACCACAAAGACTATTCTTGAAAGTTGAAACCTTACATGTCAGGTTAAAATTTTTGGTTAAATTAAATGGTTTTTTGAAACGGTATGAAAGCCTTTTAGACCAAGAAGTCCAAAGTTTGACACCTAACAAACTATTTATTGAACAAATTTAGGCAGAATAAACACTGGATTTATGCACATACATCGCCCATGCCCAAGGGAAGGACGAAGTGAAAAAAAAGAAAAATTGCACTGTTTTCATTTAGCTTAGATATTTTTGGAAAGTAATGTAAGATGCAAAGCAGCTGCGATAGAAGGTTAGCTTTAAGGTGCAACAAAAGGAAACACAATCAAAGTTGTTTCCTTTTTTCAATTTCAGGCATATTAGTATAACGTGTAAATATTCTTCTCATATAACTCCCAATTACTTAATGAATATTTAAAATATGAACTAAACAGTCTTGAAATAACGAGGTTGAGCATGTCTTGTCAGAGAGATCTCCAAAGAAATAAAGAATAGTTGGTGTAAGTTGGATGAGCAATTTCAATAATAAACAAATAGGAAGTTATGGATTTGCTAAACACAAATTCAACTACTTAAACTCGAAAGAAATAACAAAATTCACGAAATAATTGCAGCAGAATAGCAAACAAGGGGACTGAAATCCTATAATCAGCCAACTCAGTGCTCAGCAACTCAAGTGGCCAAATCGCTTCAAAAAATATTGATCAACTAAAAAGTAGAGAAACAGTTACCTCCTGAGGAAGGCCATTCCATACACCTAAACCAGTTCCAGAAACATTGGAAATGAGATTTGATGATGCCATGGGACTCGGGCTTCTATGCCTAAGTCTGTCAAAATCACCAAATCCTTGGTTCGACATCATTCCCGACACCCGAAATATCTCTACAACAAAGAGAGCATTTATTTTGAGCAACTTTTAAGCGATATCACGATAATGAAAACAAGTACACAAAGGGAAAGCACTCAAAGAAGGCAAGATCATAACAGTGTGACGCAAAAGGAAAAAATATAGCGTGAAAAAGAAATCAAAGGCGTAAATTCATGTCAAACTTGTGATTGAGCTACTAAAGGAATATTTTTCTAATATGTAAATTTGTTGGTGATAAAGTTTAACATTAGAGGTAACAAGCGAGCAAGGGGCCTGTTGTCGATGATAATCACTCGAGCTTTATGGTTAACAACTTCGACACCAAATTTTAACTAAAAACGGCATACTGTGGCAACCGAACCGCATATATTGTTTCCAAATCTAATCATTTTAAAAATGGTAGAATAATAGTATAGTAAAATGCTTTGACCACCAACCACCAGTTCGAAACCCAACTGTCGTAACGTAACCAATTGCGAAAACTGCCATTTTACAGACATGGTAAGTACATCAAGACCGAAATCTAGTTGATATGGCCACCTAATCACTCATATATTTTATGCCGTAACACCGAATAACGCCAATATCGCAGATTCAACATTGTTAGAACAAATGTTATAACCTTCATATCACTCAAATAAGCAGAAACATTGGAAAGTAAAATTGTGTTGCATAAAACCCTAAACCGACTGTTCATATACTATGTTACACACGAAATTGAGCTAAGCCCAGTTAAAATAAACACAAATGAAGTGAATAATCAACATTGAGTATCGATAACATCGCTTAAAATCAACTAAGAATCAAAGTCCACAGCAGTGACGCACATTCACACATCCAATAGATGAATCAATGAAAATCAGGAAATCAAATCAGATCCAAACAAATCACCTTGATTTAACAGGCGGCTACATATCGGAAGAACCTGCATAAAAGGTCCAAGCTTTTGATGCTCAGCTAACAACTCCGACAAGTACTGACTACACAAGAAAACCATAGAAATAGATCAAAAAGACTTAATTTTATAGGTACAAGTATATACTAAGCAACAATCGAAGTATAACAACAATAAAAAAAACACATCTTTTTTTTCTCCTTTTGCTTAAAAAAGAGAAGTATGGGCATAGATACCTGTCAACATCTGGAGTGCTTCTAATCTGAGGAGAAGCAGCTCTAGCAGGTGAAAAATTGGGATTATACAAACCTGACATAGCTATCTTTTTTTTCTGCAGCAATTGAATGAGATGGAAAAAAGAAAGGAAAAGAAAGGGGTTTTAGTTGTGGTTGTTGCAGAAGAAAAAGAAGAAACAGAGCACCATTAATAAAGGAAGGAGGGTTTGTGTAATAAAAATAATAAAACATTTAGACATTTATAAAGGGTTTACTGCTCTCGACAGGCTCTGTGATTTTTTGCATAAAGTTTCTCTTTTTTCGCAAAACACCCTTAAAATTTTGTAGATTTTACAATTGGCCACTTTTTTAATTATTTTGACATGTTGGGTGTAGTATTTTTTTTTCTGTTTTATAGTTTCAACCTCAAACTTATATCATTTTTTCTATGCAACAGTGCAATACCTATAAATGTCAATAAAACATCAATTTTTGCAAAAATGTGCCATCCAAAAATTATCAAAAAGTTATGGTTCATGCAAGAAAAAATTAAAATATGTGGTTCATGCTAGTTATCAAGTAATATAACATGTACTTAATGTGTTGAGAAATCGATCATGTAGTTAATAGCAATTTCTCAAAGTTCAAGGATCGAATCTTCAAGTTTTTAAGGTTGTAAAAATTAGAGTGAAAGAGGTTTTACTTGGTCGGTGCAGTAGTGAGAGTGAAATTATGTGTAATACAACGAGATGATACGATGATACGTGCAAATCATGCAGGAAATCAGTGACAGAATCACAAGGAGAGGGAGGTAGGTGCAACTCGCTCTGACAATTGCCCAATTGTATTAATGATGCCGCCAGCGATGTCTTAGCTGGTTCTTTTTTTGTATTTTACTATGCCCTTCATTTTCTCGTTTCTTTTTAGCTCTTTTTTCCACTCGTAAAGTATACGCATATTACAAGTAATTTTTTTCTATTATTTTTAAAAATTGACAATGTATTTTAAAAGTTTTAATCCAATTTTTAAATGAAAATTACGCAATTGTGCTTGCATTATTGAATAAAAAGGAAATTTCTTATTTATTCCAAACATGAATCGAATCCAAAACCTTCAAGAATCACAGATTCAATCTTAATCAATCTAATCCGTCACAAATTCTATTATTAACTTGTATATTTTTGTTTTATCATCTTTATTCTTTTATGCAATTCAATTTCGTAAAATGTTAAAATCTTATTAATTGCTTTTATATAAAATGAAAGTTCGCATTTTAGAGTAGCAGCTTATTATATTTTATACTAGTATATAATATACGCTTTTCCACTCATTAGGTGAATTGCCTTTCACATTCGGTTAATAAACACGCTTGCAAAGGTTAGATTTAAAAAAAAGAAATTGTTGTGAATGTTACATATTAAGTATTCCAATTAATTAGCGAATTTGTTATAGTACAGTATTATTAATATCAACTTTTATTATTCGTTAACACGGAGACAGAATGAAAATGTTTAAAATAAGGCCTAATGCATTTGGAACCCCCTCAAGTTGTTCTTAAGTTTCGAATTCCCCCCTGAACTTTGAAATATTCTCAATGCCCCCATGAACTTGTCTAAACGTTCTCAATGCCTCCCTGAACTTGTCTAAAACGTTCTCAATTTCCCCCTGAACTTTGAAATATTCTCAATACCCCCTGAACTTGTCTAAACGTTCTCTAGCATCTCTCAATCCAACATTGTAAGTTATGTTAGTGGACCAACAAACA
The DNA here is from genome assembly GCA_949673415.1 of Euphorbia schlechtendalii. Lineage (NCBI taxonomy): Eukaryota > Viridiplantae > Streptophyta > Magnoliopsida > Malpighiales > Euphorbiaceae > Euphorbia > Euphorbia schlechtendalii. The sequence continues at coordinate 30,716 of CATIWQ010033346.1, forward strand.
TGAGCGCGTTAATGAAAAAAATTATTTAAAAAAATTAAGAACGTTTAGATAAGTTCAGGGGGCATTGAGAACATTTAAAAAATTATCTTCATCATTAAATAACCGAATTGAGGGGATGATAGAGTGCGGTTTAGACAAGTTCAAGGGGAAATAGAAAACGTTTAGACAAGTTCAGGGGGGCATTGAGAACATTTCAAAGTTCATGGGGGAATTGAGAACTTTTAGACAAGTTCAGGGGGGCATTGAGAATATTTCAAAGTTCAGGGAGCAGGGAGGCATTTGGAGTTCAGGAACAACTTGAGGGGGTTCCAAATGCATAAAGTCTTAAAATAATCCTAGTTGAATGAAATCATAATGGATGTCGAATAAGTCATGCTAGAATATAAAAATACAAGACATTCTAACAATCTAAATAGGAGTGTTTAGATAAATGATATATTTTTTACTAAGTCATTTTTCTAAGGAAAAATATAATCTATTATATTAAATTAGATGCAATAACAACTTTAATCAAAGGTATTCAAATCTCCTTACATGTCAGAAGAATCATCTGCTTTACCATGTCATTAATCATGCACATATGCCGAAATCATGTAACATTCAATATTTGAATAGTTCAATTACTAACAAAGTTTATAAAAATTAACTCTGTATCAAAAAAACCCCATTAGAATCTCCGTCCATGTTAGACAAGTCTCATGGTTTAATTAAATTTTTAGTGTAAGGGTCACGGAGCGATAATGCGAAACTATATGTTGAAGGGATTAAATAAATTTTCAATTTAAATTGAAGGGTCCAAATGTAAATGTCAGTTTATTTTGGTATATAAATAAGTCCATTGCCATTGACCAGTGCTGTGCTGTGACTGATTACCTTCTTAATATTCACAACTAAATTCCTAAATAAGCCATTAAGTGAGTTGGATAATTCTTAGTTTAGCCATTGAATTAATTGGAATTGACATTTTATATATTAAGCTTTTTCAATGATTGAGTGCCCTAATTTGCCCTAGCTAACCCTGTGCTTTTTTTAAAATATAAAAAATGAATCTCAGAATCAATTATTTGCTAGTTGGTCCATCTTTTGTCTTCTTCTTTTGACTCCTTGGATTCTGATTTCTTTGACTAATAAATACCAAAATTAATAGAAGAGAATAGTACCTATGTCTATACATGTTTACAGGCCCGACTATCCCCACGACTCTACATGTTTACAGGCCCGGCTATCAATCTGGCCCGGTCCAAACCAGCTCATATATGTAGAATTTGAATAATAATTATTTTAAAATATTTATCAAAGATTGATTGTTTTCATAAACTATTTACATTCAATCTATTTACAATTAGTCGATTTTATTTACAATGTTGCGTTATGCAGAAAGCGACTCTTCTCTCCTCTTTATGATTTGTGATTCTTATTGAATTCCTGAGTGTTTTGAGATTTTACCATCAAATTTGTGTTTGATTTATTCATCCGCCTTCGTTCAAGATTCCCTTTCTCTTCCAATTGCATCTCCTCCCTTGTCATCGCTCCTCCTCCTCTTACCGATGCTTCTCCTCTAGTCTCCGCGCTTCCGTTTGATTTCTTCTCCCTCCTTCATGCATGGTTTTCTTTCTCTTCCAATCGCATACCCTCCTCTTGCCGTCGCTGCCCTCTTGTCATCGTTTCTCCTTCAGTCGCTGCGTGAACATAAGTTGCTCATCTTCTTCCAATTTCATCTTTGTTCTTCCTTTCTTATGGTTCAGTTTGTTTCCATTGAAATTGGCATTGTTTTTATCGTAGGGAAAAAGATGAGTAGAGAAATTATTTCTTTTGATCCCTCTATAAAAATTCTAACAAATTTCTAACATCATGCATTTCAACATGATTTCAAAATGTAAAGTATCTTACTAAGTTCTAATAGATTTCTAACACATTTTGAGCTGAAATGCATAAGTATTTGAAAAAAAAACCAAACTACTAGAGTACTACTAGAAATCTTGTATAAAACATATAAACAGATTACTAAATTTCTTATAGATTCTAACATATTTCTAATAGATTGAATTCTAACGTATTTCTAATAGATTTCTAACATAAAAGATGATTCTATAAATAAGTTCCGGACAATTATAAATTTGTAAAATTGTTGTATCTTTGTAAGTGTTGTGCTTAAACTAGACCTGTTCGAGGGCTGGGCGAGCCCGCTTCAATGGGTCGGGCTAAGATATTCATTTTTTAAAAAAGCCTGGCCCGAGCCCGAACCAGTCAAAGTCCGAAGATTTATGGATCGGGCTTGGTTTTTATATAAATACCCGAACTCGGCCCGACAAATAATTTTATTTATTTAGTATATATTTATACATTAAATTTATAATTATTTTAAGATTTTATATTTTATCCTATTAAATTTTTATACTTGATTACAATATATGTTACTAAATGTTAAAGATTTTAAGTAAA
>CATIWQ010033358.1:0-12276 GCA_949673415.1 Euphorbia schlechtendalii
ATATGTGATATCCCCTGTGCTAACCTTTGTGGATGCAGGTTAGATGTATGTTTAGGCTTTTATTTTTCCTTCGGGTATTGCACATATTTTCGAGGAAATGTAATTAATAGGGTAGTGGGCGGTTGCATCCCCTGATTTTTGAAAGCCTTGTAATTTTATTTTCCGCATTTACTTAATTTTTTGTGGATGGATTTACTGCTTTTTCTATACATGAATCATGTATGTAAACTTGAAAAATGACCTAAGTGTGAATATGCATAACTAAGGAAATACGATTTTCTCTAGATGTAATATAATGTGATCACTTAAGAAATAAGCAACTTATCCCACACCCCGAATCTCTATGTCTTAATGGGCCATCCCCCCGACGTTAAGTCTCACAGGACTCTATTTCCTGGCACGAGCTAATCCAGGTGGCGACTCCACACTATGTGATGATGGATTCGGGTTCGAACTGATCTATATTATTTTCGCTCTCTCTTTCAACCTTTTTTTTCCCGGGTCCCTGGCCCGGTGGTTCTCTTTTTCAAACACCCCGGTGGACCCCGCCTCTGAAATCGCGCGCTCTTGGCTCACCGTTCCGTATCGCCCGCTCACAGAAGGGTTCCTCCTAGAAATAGTATTTGACATTAGCAAAGAATTTCTTATTTTGAGCATATGTAAAACACTTTGGTGTTATATTACATGCAAGATAATCAGCTACATTAGAATACTAAGGAGCATAATTTATCACATAAATCCTTTCATCAAGGAAGGTCTCTATCATGATTTTTTGAGAGTCAAGGTCCTCTCCAGAAATTCTAGAAAGATGGTCAACAACAACATTTTCACATCCCTTTTTATCTTTGATCTCCAAATCAAACTCTCATAAGAGGAGAAGCTAATGAATTAGCTTAGGCTTTGCATCGTTCTTTGCAAACAAGTACTTTAAGGTAGAGTGGTTTGTGAAGACGATAACCTTAGAGAGAACTAGATAAGATCTGAATTTGTCAAAAACATATACTACTGCTAGCAACTCCTTCTCTATGGTGGTGTAATTTTTTTATTCCTCATTCAAGGTTTTGTTGGCATAGTAGATTCGTTTGAAGTGCTTATCCTCTCTTTACCCTAAGACTACTCCAATACAAGCATTAGTAGTATCACACATAAGCTTAAAGGGCTTTGTCCAATCAGGATAATAATAATAATAATAATAATAGCAGAGTTCCCTAGTTTACTTTTGAGTTCCTTTAAGAATTTCATGCATTATTTACCAAATTTGAATTCAACATCCATGTGGAGCAAGGCTGTTAAAGGTTATGCATTTATCGAGAAATCCTTTATAAATCTTCTATGTAAACCTGCATGGCCTAGAATGCCTCTCACTTCTTTTACTAATGTTGGCGGAGTCAGGTTTTGAATGATGCCTATCTTTTCCCTGTCCACTTGCAAGCCCTTCTCTAGAATTTTATATCCAAGAACAATTCCTTCAATCACCATGAAGTGGCGCTTTTCCCAATTGAGAACCAAATTGGTTTCAATGCACCTGATTAAGACCTCTTCCAGATTTGAAAGATAGTTATCGAAGGTCCATAAACAGAAAAGTCATCCATAAAGATCTCCATAGTTCTTTCCACCATATCATAAAAAATAGCCATCATACACCATTGAAATGTAGCAGGGGCATTGCATAAACCAAAGGGCATCCTTTAATAAGCAAAGGTTCCATAAGGGCAAGTGAATGTGGTTTTCTTGTGAGCATTGGAGTGGATGGCTATTTTCTTGTAACCAAAATACCCATCTAGAAAATAATAGAACTTGTAACCAGTAAGACTTTCTAGCATTTTATTTATGAAGGGTAGGGTAAATTGATCCTTTCTGGTTGCATCATTCAACTTTTTGTAATCAATACTGTAGATTCCAAGTTAATAGTACCTCATAGTACTTAATAGTTTTGGAAATAGCAAACTGTCTAGGATAGTGAATATAATTGAGTACTAAGTAGACTCTTAATTAATTAAGCTGACTAGAGATTGTTTAGGGAAAACAACTCAGTTCTGCTGAGTAATTAATTAAGTTAGAACTTAGACTAAGAAAAGCTGAGTCTGTGTTGAATACTACTAGTTTGGATTTATCTCACTCAACTCGTGCTGAGTTTCGCTTTTATCTATTTAAAAGAAGATTTTTATGACAAGTAGAGACTGTATGACACATATGCAATTAACGTCGCTTGTGAAGTAATGAAATATTCCTTAGTTATTTTTCACAAGAAAAAGGCGATGAAAATAATGAAGATTCCTATGATCCTCACAAGGCCAAAAAGTGTTAGTATAGTGCGCCAGAGATTCCTTGCTACAGTCCAAGTAAAAGGAATTTTTTTATGTGCCACGTCTCAAGTGTCTCCCCACGATTTTTAGCAGCGTCAGCAAAGTCATCTAATGGGAAGATTCCACGTTGCATTTTAGTGTGTCTCTCTCAAATCCAAATTGTTTGAAGATAAACGAGATTTACTGTAGCGTGTCCACTAGAGCAGAAGTTCAAACTTGGTGAATCACCTAGAATTTCTTAAGAGCTGAAACTCTACGCAATTCACCCTAGCTTCCAAAGAAATTCCCCAACAAGCAATCATCAATCATCAATAGTGTTATCTGTTTGTAATAGAGAGAAATTACTTAGATTAACTTTGCAAGGATTCAACATTTTTATAAGTTAAATCCAGTTTGCTTTCTTGATTTAATCTGAGTATCAGTTTGGGAAGGGTACCCAAATTGAGTTGAGTGGTAGTTAGAAAGAAAGGTACTTTCTGTAATTGTGTCTACTCGCTGTAATGGCTTCTCCGCCTATTGAAGGAATGAATCACTAGTGGATTAAAGCTCGGAGATGGTATCAAGGTATTAGAGGTAGGCTAGGGGCTAAACTAGGATAAAATATGAGGTGTTGACATTTTAACTTTAAGCAATTAGCTTTATCAACGATCTGCTCATTCATCTCTCTCTCATTCACTTTTTTACTTGTTACCCGATCTATGATGAGTAGTCTTACTCAGCTAAGGATTGAAGATAAATTGTGCCAGCAGAGCTGAGCAGTTTATAATTTTTAATATCGTACTCAACACGCATATAAAAACTGAACTTGGCGAATAATTCTGAAAAAGATAAAAGTAACCAAGATAATGCATTCACCCCCCCTCTATTGTTGTTATTAGCCTATTTGCGGATCAACAAGTAGTATCAGAGTAGTTGCTCAACTTTTAGACTAAGTTTCTTTGAGTTAGATCCATAAATGGTGTATAACAACTTCATCTCCGATTCTGGTCAAGCCGTTCTCCTCAAGGAAGGAATGTCTGTTACTATACCACCTCTTTTCGATGGTAATCACTATACATTCTAGAAAAATGATAAATGTATATTTACACTTATAATCATGATATGTTTAATCATTAAACATGATGGTTTAAGTCATTTTATACTCCATATAAAAGATTTCACGTGGTTTGTAGTTGTTTTTTATGCAAATGTAGGTACTAGGTAAATCTTGGAAGAAAAATGATTAAAGTTGGAAATCTATGCAAAAAGAGTGAAAAATGTGCAAAAAGATGCATGGAACTTAAGGAATTGGCAAAGGATCGAAGATGTCAAAGATTGGTAGAAATTGCAAGGGAGAATTATGTGAAAAAGGCATGTCACGATCGTAACACATATATCGTGATCGCGACTTGTTAACCTTCACAATAGAAAGTTGCCAACCAAGTATTCACGATTGTGACATACATTCACAGTTGTGACCTTAAAGGTTTTTTGGTTAACTCTTCTCTTCTTTCAACCGCCGGATAAGAACAATTGATCGCCATCAACCGCCATCAACTATTAGATAAAAAGACACCTTTTGGAAGTCAACCAATCATGAAAAGGTGCCTTTTCATTATAGATGAGATCAAACCAACTCAACCAATCACAATGAAGCGGTGTAACTCTTCACCAATGGACACGACCCTTCGTCTGAACGGATGCAACCCTTCGTACTCTATAAATAGGGCTCCAAACTCCATAATTTTTGGTTGTGTTGTGGTGTGGCATATGGTATATGGTGTGTCATTGATAAGTGTATAATTGCACTTATTATCATTATAATTTTACACACTAAACACTATATTTTAAGTCATTTTTGTACTTCATATAAAAGATTTCACGTTGTATGTAGTTATTTTTTATGCAAATGCAAATACTAGGTAAATCTTGGGAGTAAAATGATCTAAAGTGGAATTCTATGAAAAAAGAGTGAAAAAGGTGAAAAAAGATGCATGGAACTCAAAAATTTGGCTTAGGATTGAAGCTGTCAAAGATAGATGATATTGCAAGGAGAATTCTTAAGAAATGCATTTCACGGTCGTGACAATCGTTCGCGGTCGAGACTTATTCTTCTTCAGAAAAGAAGTCTACCAACCAAAGATTCATGGTCGTGATAAGTATACCATAGTCATGACTTAGATGGTTTTCTAGTTTTATCTTCTTAACTACCAATCGCCAAATTAGCATGATCAACCACCGTTAACTACCAATGAAAAGACACTTATCGGAAGTTAACCAATCATGAAAAGGTACCTATCCATTATGGATTAAATCAAAGCTTCTCAACCAATCACAATGAAGAGATGCAATCTTTCACCAATGGACACAACTCTTAGTTTATATAGACGTAACCCTTCGAACTCTATAAATAAGGCTCCAAACCTTACAAATTTCGTGCACCACCAGAGAGGAGAACATTACAGTGCAATTATAGAGAAATATAGTGTGTGTATAGGTAGAGAATTCGCTACGTTCATAAGTGTTAGCGAGAAAATGTTTAAGTGATTCGAATCCTTGTTTCGACACTAGATTTCTCTATATTCTTGACCGATTGTTTTATAAGTGTACTTGCAAATCACATCTCAAAAAATGTTTTCATTCTTCAATATTCGTTTGTTCGATATTCACAAAGAATAGCATCCTAGCGGATGTTTTGTATGGGCCGAGACCGAATTCAAAGTAGATGCAGGAATTCCAGGAATTGACGACTCCCATTAAAGAGTGGATACGGTTTGATCAACTTTAGCTTTTACTTGCATATACTTTCTATTTCGAAGTTTATGATATGTCTATGTGTCATAATGCGTATTTCATGTTAAGTCTTTTATCTTAATCAAGTTATATCCGTTGGAGTTAATTTTAAGAGTAGTGTCGGGGTTAACAACATCGTGTATAATCACTAGATCTATGATATAACACTATTTAGTGAGCCAACATTTTTGGAATGGTAATTTACTAAATATGGCTATGTGAGAGCAACCCGTACTAAGCATAGTATTGACGTTGTCCAGGTTTATATAATTGTCTTAATTCATTTGCGCTAGGTTTAGAAAAGTCATTTCATGTGTTGCTCTACGATGAATAATTGAACATCTAAGTATTTAGAACCGAGTCTATTAGATTAGTTTAGTGAATCATAACATCTTTTTTGAACTTGCATGCTTTCTCTGCTATCCTTATTTCATAGGGAAAATCTATATATTTAGGTTCTCTAATCTTTCATACCTATATTTACTCATTTTTCATTCTAATCCTTCTTTCCTAACCTTTACTTTAATATATTTTATTTTTTTTATTTTATCTTCCTTTTCGATCTTTAGAACTAGTCCTTCCCTGTGGGATCGATATCTTCTAAAACTACATCGCAACTGTATTTGCAGTTATCATCATTTTTCTATTTAATAAGAGGTACTGACAACACCTATATTTTTCGTGAACAAGTTTTTGGCACCGTTGATATATAACCGAATCTTATGAACAAACTATTAAACTGATCAATAGAAAAGTGGCGAACATTTCTTCCATTCTTTTTTTTCAAGGTAGGCATCTTCAATTTTATCGATCTCAGCTAGATCAAAAGAGTCTAATGAGAAAGGAGAATCTCCCTGATAATATTTATTTGATGAACATTGATTGGATTCATGGTAATGTGTAAGAAGAAGATTTTCGCTTTTGTTTAGATATTTTTTACCTTCTTGAGTGATTTCATTGTTTTTGCCACTTCCAACTCATGTTTGATTATTTTTTCCTTTCCTTTGGCATCAGCTTCATGTGGTTGCTCTTCTTTGTCTCTTTGAGTGGATACACAGGTTAGCTAGGTTAGGATGTGGAACTTTGGTGTTGATCTCAACTTTCGCTTCTTTCTTGTGAAAGTCTTTATCCGATTTTGTTCCATTTTTTGAGCTTGACTTTCTGTTGAATTTTCTTTTACAACCTCCCAGTTCACTTCATTCAAGCTTTTCGGTGCTTTTGTAGCTTCCACCCCTACTTCTTCTTCTACAATTATTGCCTTCACTTGCTCTGTAGGAACTCCCTCTGTTTCTTCTTCTTGATATTCTGGGCAATATCTCCTGCTTCTACCCCCACATTTCCTCCAATTTTTGCTTCTTTTTCAACTTCATCCTCTGCTCCTTGACTCTCCTCTTCTTCTTAGATTTCATCATCCTTCTCTTCATCTTGCACTACTGTTGAGAAGATTTTTTCTTCATCCTCATCCTCTTGATTTTCCTTATCAAGGTCCTATTTTTAAAAATAATAGTATATGTTATTAAAGTAAACTTTTTAGCTATAATGTGGTTTTAAGCACTTTTTACCATGTGGCTACCATGTTCCTACCACATACATAGAATATCAAATACTTTTTTTTATCTTCCTACCATGTACCTACCATGTTTCTACCACATAACTTCTATATCATTTATTATTTTTGTTTTCCTACCATGTACCTACCATGTTGTTACCAGATGCATACATGATCATTTACCTTTTGTTTTGTCTTTTTACCATGAACCTACCACATTCCTACTATAACCATTATAATTTTTGTGTTCCTACCATGTTGCTACTAGATTCATACAAGATCATTTACTTTTTGTTTTGTCTTCCTACTATGTTCCTACCACATTCCTACTATATCCATTATGATTTTTGTGTTCCTACCATGTGTACCTGATTCATACAGGATCATTTACTTTTGCTTTGTCTTCCCTTCCTACCATGTGCCTACCATGTTCCTACCACATACCTACTATATCCTTTATGATTTTGTTTTCCTACCATGTGTCTACCATGTTTTTACCAGTTAAAAAATGTCATTTTCTGTTTTTCTCCTTTTCTACCATGCATCAATTATTGTTATTTTCTTTTATATATTCAAGAAGAATTTTTTAAGTTTGCTTACCATCAATTCAGCATCTTCCTTGTCCTTCATATCCTGATCTTCACTATCCAGTCTTGTTGTTCCAATTGTTTCTTCCTCTTGCTGCTTGTCTTTCTCCTCTCCATCACTTCCATCCCCTTCAGTCTCTTCATTTGTTTGTTCTATGTAATAAGTTGTAATCTCCATCATCTTCTCTACATATGTCCCCTGCTACAAGATAAGTTTTTTTTTGTGAAAGTTTTTTTGAAGCATTTTGTTACTCCTATCATATACCTAACATGTTTTTCCTCTTATGTAGTTTGAATCTTAGCTTTTTACCTCTTCTCCATCTGTGGTTTTCTCCAGTTTCTCTGTATTTTGATTTTCCACCGTATCTTCAAGATTTTCTGTGGCCATTATCTCTGTTTTTTCAACTTCTGTCCCTTGTGTTTTTTTGTTTTTAGACATTCTTTGTTAGTTTCTTTTTTGTTGATCATTTTAGTAGTAATCAAGTTGTTGATTAATAATATACTTACAGCTGTTACCAAGGTTGTTTCGTCCGTCTCTAGGATGATTTCATTGTACTCCTGCATCTCTTCATCCTCCTCTCCCTTTTCTCCTTCCTGTTTGTTCATTATAAGGATTACAATGATTGTCTCAACATTATAAGAATCATATGCAATGTACATTTGTCAAAGAAAATTAGAAGACTCTTTCAGATTGTAGTTTTTCTTTCCTACCATGTTCCTACCTGGTAAATATCATCTTCTGTTTTGTTTATTTTTTCAAGTTCATGTTCCTACCATGTCTTTTAATAAAAATAATGCATATAATTTAAAGTATAATGAGAGTAGAGTGTTTTGGTTTACTTACATCACTCTCATATTCATCCCATCGTTGTTATCGGGGGAGTCATATGGTTTGTCCGAACCTTTCTTGCTTGATTCTACTCCAAAGCTTCCACCTTCTTTCGATCTAGATTCTTCATCGGAGCCATCTTCCTCCTCGGACTCATCTCCACTTCCATTCTTTCCTTTTCCATTGGAGCCCTCATCATCTCCTTTTCCTTCATCTTCTTTCTCGCTTTCCTTCTTTTCAGTTTCATCGGAGCCCTCCTCCTCCTCGGACTCTTCTTCAGAATTTTCTTCCGATCCTTCATCAAACTCTCTAGAACCTTGAACTACTTCTTTCTTTCTTGATAGTTTGTTGTCCTCAAGGACTTTCTTTATCTCATCCTCCTACCCTTTGATGTTTAAATAATCTGCTTCCATCAGATCTAGCCTCCTTTTTATTTCAACAAAACCTTTTCTCATTATGGCGGCCAACTTCTTCATCTCATCCAGCAAGGGAGTTTTATTGTTCGCTTCTTCGAGTGTCAATGGTTCAGTCCATGGGATGAATTCTTCTATTGGCATATCTATCAGCTCATCGGTTTCAGGAAAAATCTTCTTGATGTTCAACTACATTTCAAGTCATTTCTTTAATCAATAATCATGTATTTGTGTGATATGCAAGAAAAATTAAGTATTTTTGAATCAGAATGTGATAGGGACATGGTAGGAAACAAAACAGTCCCACATATAACTGATTAGAGGGATTGTAGTTAAATTCCTACCATGTCCCTACCATGTGACTAACATGTCACTACCAGATGTATAAATACTTTGACATGAATTCTATTTTTGTTTGAATTAGTTGTGGAGTACTTACAAACATATCCCTCTGCTTGAACAGCTTCTTTTCCAGCACAATGGTCTTGCTGTTGCTATCGATCGGCTCCCATTTGAAAAAACTTTCTCTCCTTTTTTCATCTAGGGTTATCTTACAAACAACCCCCTCACACCCCCACAAACCTCGTAGAACCATACTTGCAGCACCATCGAGAAGCCATTTATCATGTACGTGCCCGGTCTGACATTTTTTCTTGCATTTGATTTCAGTGTAGTTAATGTCTGCTGGAAAGACAAACCCTCCCATGCAGCCTTCATGTACTGGTTGCTGTGTACCAAGTTGAAGTACTCCAGTGGTATCTTCCCGAATGGCTCATTCCCCATGAGGTAGCAGTTGGTGAAATACACAATTACCAGGATGATCTAGTCATCGTCTGTCTCCACTTTTACGCTTCCACTGTTGCTTGTATTATTCCTCGCTAGGATCTTCTCCACCATCACCTTTGTTATTGTTCCATCATGTCTGGGAAAGTACTTCTCTTAGAAGTAATTGGATTCACCAGTCCTCAATACTTGTAACCATCCTCGGGTATTGATCGCAGTCCAGTGATCAGGATGAAGTGCTCCTTGCCAAAATAGACTGGCTTTTCTCCTATCAGGAAAAACATGCAATTTTCATTTTCCTGATTGATCTCCCTTATCAACAGGTTGTGCAACAAGTTTTTGTGTGCACTCATTTTGTTATTTTTTAGGAATTTCCCGAAGATGGTTGCCTCCAACCACTGCTTGACTTGCTTGTTCGGTGCATTGTTATTTATAAAGTTGATCACCTTCTTGTCCAATGCTGTCTTAACCCCAGCATTATAATTTTCTTTTGTTGGTAATACCAACGGTATTTTCTACAAAAATGTCAAAATGTGTTTGTTAGTTTTTGCATCAAGATTGTGAAAAGAAGTTAATTTCAGTTTTCTACTATGTAACTACCACTTTCTACCTGATTCTCATTGGTTCAACAAATTATTTTAATTTTGTTGCCTTTTTTTGCTAGGAAAATGCAGTGTTATTTTTGGGATTTTTGTATTTTTTATCTTCGTACCATATCTCTACCATGTTCCTACCATGTCAACGCCATATCCCTATCATGTTACTAGATCAGGATTCTACATCAAATTTTTAACAGATTTTGTCAATGTTTGCTTTCCTACTATGCTCCTACTATATTTATTTTAAGGCTTAATACATCAAGACCCCCCTAAAGTTGGCTCAGGAAAACCCGATGCCACCCTCAACTTTCAAAAGAACCAGTTACCCCCCTCAACTTGGCAAAAAGGACCAGTTACCCACCTTAACTTGTCAAAAATGCACCAGTTAGCCCCCTCAATGCCACGTGTCAAAATCTAGTTGGTTTGACTTTTCAAAGATGTCATTTGTCTGGTTTTTCTCTCTTTAACCAGATTTTGACATGTGGCATTCAAGGGATAAATTGGTGCATTTTTACCAAGTTAAGGGGGGTAACTGATCCTTTTTGCCAAGTTGAGGGGGGTAATTGGTCCTTTTGAAAGTTGAGGGTGGTATCGGGTTTTTTGAGCTAACTTCAGGGGGGGTTTTGATGCATTTGGCCTTATTTTAATGATGTCTATCATTTTTTATCATCCTACAATGTTCCTAACATGTTCCTACTAGATAATAAGTAGATTCTGTTTTCTCTTATTATTGAGTTCATTTTTCCTACCATGTTCCTACCATGTCCCTACCATGTTCATCAACCTAAAACACAACTACACATGTTCCTACCATGTCCCTACCATGTCACTACCATGTTAGAACTGGAAAAAAAATGGACTCTGCTTTGTTTTTAACTTCCATGTCCCTACCATGCCATTACCATGTCCCTACCATGTTACTAGATGGTGCTCCTTTCATAGAGTGTTTATCAAGAAATTACATCAATTTTTTAACAGATTTGTCAATTTTTGTCTTCCTACCATGTTCTTACCATGTTACTATCGTGTCACTAGATTCTTCTTTGTTTTTAATTTTCATGTTCCTACCATGTTCCTACTATGTTACTAGATGGTGCTCTTATACCAGATTTAGTCATTTTTTCACTCGTTTTTGAATTTAAAACGAATTTTGAAGTTACCTGAATCTGTTGCGTCTGTATTTAATCATCCTCGCTCTCAGATGTGGCTTCCTTTTTCTTGAGTTTTTTTTTGTTCCGTTTCTCAGCGCTTGACTTCTGTGATGCTCTTTTTGGTGCCATTGTTATCTAATTTGGTTGGAAATCATCATAAATATAAGCACATATGAGAGATTCAACTTCATTCAGGTATTTCGAAATCTTACTTGGATTCGATTTTTTGCTGTTTCCTTGATTTTTTTGCAGAAATCAGTGTTGCGATATACGTCCTTTCGATATTTGAACTTAAATAGGCAAATGAACCATCGGTTTATGGTGGAGAACGTGATTGTAGGAGATGGTGATTGTGAAGAATGATCGTGCGTTTGCAGAGTTAGAGGGAGTTCAGAGTGAATAACCGTAAGAGAGAGTGAGGGAAAATGGAAGTTGAAACGTGCAACGTAATCAAGGTAAAACGTTTTGCTCAGGAGCGTATTTTGGGCTATAATGAAAGTTAATTGGTTAAAAAGGTTATGGCCCATAACTTGGGCTGACAGAAATAGGGCAATTTACATAATAAATATGTTTCTAACAATTCATTTGGAAGTTTTACTTTGTAAACTTTTCTTATTTACATTTTTACATTCCTTTTTTGTTTTAAATTTAATTTCTTATTTTTGATTTATCTCACAAACCGTTTATTTTTTCAACATGCCGCTCTAGAATATTTTCTTCATCTTTATGTTTCCCTTCAAAATAAGATCCATGATGCTATACTTTTTCCGAACTTTTTTTACCGATACATATTTATTTTATAGTTCTTTTATAGTTGTTACATAGTTTAAGCACACTAAAATACAAATAAATATAACACAACTATACCAATTTGACATATTACAAGTAAATTATTGCAAAAATATAATATAATTACCTCAATTTGAATTAACTATAGGATAACTATAAAATGCGATTTTGTTATATTGAATATATCTATAAGTAAATTATATGATAACTATAAGATAACTGTAAAATGCGATTTTGTTATATCAAAAATAAATTCAAATACAGAAATTGAATAAAAATACATAAATATAATATGTTTACATTAATTATAAATACTATAAATAAAGTATAATAAAATCATGGTAAAAAAATGCCAAAAATTATGTTATTTTGAAATAACTATAAGATAACTATAAAATCCGACGAGGTTATCATAAGGTCGTAGGAATGTAAATTCAAAACCTTGATAATATACTTTTGACAATTAAATTAAGTAATAGACAAAAAAGTAATTATTTA
>CATIWQ010033368.1:0-48486 GCA_949673415.1 Euphorbia schlechtendalii
CATCTACTATGATGCTCATAAATTATCACCTTAGGTCAAATCATTAGATCTAGAATTCTTTTCTTGGATCGAACTTGGTAATAACAAATCATATTATTTTGAAAAGAACCTAAATGTCCAATTATTACATAATTTGATCATTCAAATAAATTGAAAATTAATTTTGTAAAATCATATTTTGCAAAGTAATAAAATCAATACACACTAAAAATTGCATTTCTCTATGCAATAGAATAAAATAATACATTATGTATTATATTAAAATTAACAAGTATACTTTTCAGAATCGATTTCCTTAAGTTCCTCTTAGCACTTTTCCACTGAATAGATGCTCGGGGATAATGTGGGGTTTGCATCATAATTGATCACGTACAACATATGTCAAAGGTCATTGTTAAATATTACATAAATAATTAACTCAAGTATAATATATATATATATATATATATAAATTAAAGTTTGATTATCACATAAATAATTAACAAAAACATATTTTGTCCTATTTTATATTGTCACAAATATAAAATAATTTATTCTTTATATAAATGGTTGATCAATTAAGTATATCACTAAAATTACATAATCAAACTTATATAACACATATATAATTCAAATAATCATCACATAAATAATTAAAAGACATAAAATATAAATACTAAAATATATACAATCATATTATAACTCACATGTATAATTTAATTCAACCATTATATTTTTGGATATTAATGATCTACTTTCATTTATGTAACTAATACAAATATATAAAGAAAATAATTATCAAAATTAATCAAAATATGAAAATTTTCAATTATTTTCCAGTAGATTCAAAAAATTATTTTCTAACTAATAGAAAATATTTTAAAAATTAAAAAACTAATTTTTCATAATTTTTAAACATTTATTAACATATAATAAATGAAAAACAATATTTTCTAAACATCAAAAAATTCTAAAAATACAACCATTAAATCCAAAAAATATGAAAATGTGGTATAGAAAAAATTTTAGAGCGAAATAACATTGTTTAGAAGGCGAAAAACGGGAAAACACATTCTGATCGTTAGATGAGTGCCACGTGTCACAATTAGGAGCAGCCAAAAAGCGAGTTCACATGGAACGCGTCACACAGGAAGGGAGGGTCAACCAGCACGCCGTTCCGGTTGCCGACGCTTGAATCACACGCTCCGACGCGAGTGGGTAACCGCCAACAGAGAGTGTAGTTCTCGTACCGCCTTCCGGCCACTTTTCGGTGACCGGAATTTAGCAGTTCAACTCGTTTTCACGTTTCGAGTCCGTTTGTGTGGTCCGTTTTACGAAAAAATGAACGGAAATTTACGTTTACATAAAACACCACTTAAAATCAAAACTTTTTCCGACCAAAACACGTAATTTCTGGCCAAAAATAAACTCGGTCACTAATTCGTGCCATATGAACTCCGGAAAAACAAAATTTTCAAAAAATCAAGCCCAAAACACGTAAACATCATTAAAACATTCCAAAAACACTAAATTTTCTCCATTTTCACACTTTATTCACGTAATTCACAAAGAACACGAAAACGAATTCCAAAAATGAAATTCTAGAAATTTTAGAATACGTAGAAACAGATTATATATTCATAGAAATCATCGCAAAAACAAACCCGCTCTGATACCATTGATGGAAAACGTAAATAAGAAACAAATTCGGATTCTAACCTTTTCCATTTGCCCAAGATCGAAGAACGTCGATTGAATGCCGAATCGGATCCATCTCACGATTTGTCAGAGTATGGATATATAACCACAACTTCTGCAGTGATGAAAATTGATAACGATCGATTTATGATGTTTCGTCGTGAGACGAAAAACTCGGGAGAAAGAATTGGTTGGAAATAAAAATGATAATGAATAGGAAAAAAAATTCACATAATGGATTACCTTCATTACTGCTTTTCCAATTTTTATTTATATGAATTGAAAATGAATTAATGCAATTAAGTACTTAAACTCTTAATTATTTGCAATTAATTCCTTAAATTCTATATCTTTTCAATTTAGTCCAAATAACTAAATTGGATTGGATCCTTTGACCCGATTGACCCGCTCACGGGCAGACCGGTTATTTCCAACTCGATCTCTTACCAAGAATGACATTACCAAATTGAACACGGGCACCCACGAAAAATCCAGATCTGAAATAGCTTGCTGGAAGTTCATCATACTAGTATTTGGTTGAGGTTGGCCTCCCCACTTTTCACTAGCACACAATATTTCATTAAAATCTCTCATTACGAGTCAGACCATGCTACAGTGAAAGACAATTGACAAAAAAGATTCCAAGACTGGTACCTTAAGGCTGTGTTTGGAACTGCTAGTTTTGAGGGAATTTAGTTGATTTTGATTCTATTTTACCAATTCTTGTGTTTGGAAACCAAAAGCTTTAAAAGAAATCAATTCATCTACATTCTATCAGCAGCTATAAGGTGAGAATTGAAATCAGGCCAAAAGTGACCTGATTTGGCAAGAATTCATTTGGTCTAGGTTTAAAGACCTTTCTATTACCACTGTACCTTAGTCCTCTCTTCTTTTGGATTCAATACAGATTGCTCTTGTAATAATTGAGTCTCTCATCCTCACCATCTTGCCGGAACAGATGAGATTTTGTTCTTCTTTTGGATCCAATACATTTCACCTGTAATAATTGAGTCTCTCATCCTCGCCATCTTACCGGAACAGATGAGATTTTTATCTAGAAGTCCACATTGCTTTAGTCGTTTGTAGCTCCACCATTTTGATGCCATCAATTGCCAGAATCTGGATTAGATTTCTTTAGCCGTTGTAATTAGATATGTGCAGTGGACTATATCATAGTGATTGAATGTCATTTCGAATTCAATCTCTGCGATACAGATTATATTTCCTTACAAATTAGATTTTGGACTAAATCTGGATTTGATTTGTTTGCTAATGTTGTTTTTACAAATTATATTATTGTTTTATCATTGGTATTTATTCAAGTAGAAATTCAGAGATATGGAAATGGTTGTGTAAGGGTAATTATGGAAACATTCGAAATTGAATTCATACTGCTATTTGAATTCTTTTCTTCGATTTGTACTTTCCAAACAAGACCAAATGAATTTACAAATCAATTCAAATCATTTGAATTGAATTCTATCAAAGAAATTCAATTCTTTTCTTTTAAAGAATTGGTTCCAAACATAGCCTAAGTGCCTCTTTGGATTTCCGTAGAAACTCATGAATTTCCACTCCCATGAACACCCACGTCAATATGAGAAGTATTTTACTCCCTCCGTCTACTAAATATTTTCGTTTTAGAGGGATTTCATTTTCTTTTTTTATTGTCATTTTATATTTCCAAGATGTTTTTTTTCAAGTTTTCCATTCCTACCCCTATTAATTTGTTCAACTTCCAAGATAATTATATTCTAATCTCCAATAACAAGAGAAGACTATAGGTCAAATTGTTTATAGTCTTGAAAATTGAATAGGACATTTATGAAAGGGTAAATTAGTAAATCATCTCATTTGGTTAGTTGTTATCTTAAAAATCGTGAATTAGTTAAAATGACAATATTTAGTACACGGAGGGAGTAGCTCTTAAGAGTGACATTAATGTCTGAATTTTACAATAAAGCCAAACCGCCCCCTGAACATGCTCCCCTTACAACAATAGAATGTGCAAAACTCAAACGCCTACTGTGAAGATCTATAAATACTAGGCCAATGCCTATTGTGAACTACTTCAAATGGGACATTGTTGGAAATGTTGGTGTGCCCTAGTTCTGAAGGATATTTTTCTTACATTATGTTTTGTATATAATTATAGTGTCACATTATAAATGTTATAATATGAGTAGAGTATCTATTGATTGATAATCATAAATGTCTCAAGTTTATTTTAATCATGGAAATGAATAGAACAAAAGACTTATATGTTGGATAATCAATAGCAATGTAGTTGTTATGTCACTTGGTAAGTAGATCATGAACATAGACACATATTGGGAACATGGTGGTTGACCGATCCACACACAACAAAGTCACATGGTTGTATGTTATAGAAAATTTGCTGAGTATGTCTCAATTGTCCTCAAACTTGATTTCAACTTATTACTAATGTGGAATTGGGTATGTTGTAGTATATTCAGATCCTTAAATATTAGATTACAAATACGGGTATGGTTTGCATATTTCATGAACACATTAGTAGTAGAGTTGAAGTGAGAGAATTGTCATTTGGTTAGTTAAATTCACTAACCACTTGATGAATAAAGGTAATAAGGACGTTTAATAAGTCATTTACTTATTTAATCATTTTATTCTAGATCAAGAAATACGATGAACTGCATAAGAGGGTGACACCATGCCTCTTGTTCATCATATTGATGTCAGCTGATAAAGGACTTTGTGAGATAACTACTGTGTTAAGTATCTTTAAGAGACGGTTGTACTCTGTCCCAATTGGTGGTTGTAATAGATTGCTAGAATCCGCTTACAGTCTATGGATGAATCTCATGCATTGCCAACATATGGACAAATCCAATGCACTTAGAACTACTAATCTGATATTCCTTGTACATCCAATGTTACAAGATTGGATGAAGAAATGATTATTAGTCAATCGACATGTCGAGTTAAATGTAATTGAATACTCTATATAACTTCAAGAAATTAATGTAGTTAATGATATAATATATTATAGTTTATATTATTCATCAAAGTTAAATTAAGTTGACTTGATGTATTAACATGTGGTACGTATTTAATTGATAATTAAATAAATTCATATGTAAAATAATTTAATTGAATAGATTTAATAATAAAATATTGCATACTAAATAATTAATAAATTAAACTTAGTTAATTAAATTAATTTGTAGTATAATAATTTATTTGATCAAATTGTAATTTTTTATGAGTTTATTTATAAATTATGAAAGTTGACAAATAAATTTTTTTTAAAGAATAAAACTGTGAAATTTAATTATTGAACATAAAATTTATTAAAATAAATTCATTATAAAATAAACGCAATCCTAATTAGGGCTGTAAATGAACCAAGCCATTCATGAACAGCTCGGTGTTAGGCTCAGTAACAGCTCGACTCGATTAATAAATGAACAGTTCATGAACATGATTTCAGGCTCAGTTATTAAACTAGCCGAACATAAACAAGTCTCAACTCGGCTCGCTAACTAGTGAACAAACTCGATTAGAGGCTCGATAAATGTTCGTGAACTAGCCCAGTTAATTTTTTACATGATTAAAAACAAACTTTTTATAAACTAATTAATTGCTAACTACTATGTTAACTTTGGTGGTCTTTGAATGACATTTTGAAACTATATTCTGCCTTTTTGTCATAGTGCTTCATAACACATGTTGCTATGAACTTTTGCCAACTTAGAAAGCAAAACAAAACTTTGGAAAGTTAGAAAAGAACATTTCAACAAAGTTGGAGGTTCAATGTACATGAGCAAAGAAATAAATGAAAATAAAGTGGGAACATTTCAACAAGATTCTGACACGTTACGGTGGGGGGCTAGATGGTTCACTTTTGCCAAGTTGAGGAGGGCATCTGATCCTTTTGTAAGTTGAGGTGGCATCCGATTTTTGTTGCCAAAGATAAGGAGGGTAAAGATACATTTGGCCTTAAAAAATATTTCACTTTTCAAAAACTTCAAAATTTATACCTAATATGTCTTTTATTTTTATGAACGAATCCACACAATATCAGATAAAAATAAAAAATGTCTCGTGACATAATTTAATATTGAATATTTTTTTTTGGCTATTTTTTTAAAATGCAAACCCCCTTTTGAATAAAAAAAATCTACATATTCTATTTTGAAAAATAACGGAACCGCCCGACATGTTTTGAAGTTAATCCAAATTTAATAAATAATATTGTAAACATGATCAAGAGTAAAATAATTTCATCCTCCGTACATTTCATTTTACTATAATATCATTGTCTTAAAAACATAGTTATTAATTTATGGGATATTGACATCATGTTTGTCTTAGGACAAACAGATATTAATTTTTCTCAAACAATATACCAAATAAAGATTTTGTGATTTTTATATATTCCAAAGCAAAAACAAACTCAAAATAGTTTTAACTTTACTATTTTTTATTGGGTTAATTTCGAAAACATGGTGTGTAATTATTATCAAAATGAGGCTTGTAAGAAATCAAAGTTTTCTTTAACATCCTTAACAATGATTTTTTAAAAAACAACTCTAGGAGAGACCGAAAGCTAAAAGGTTGAGATGAGAGAAAATTTCCGGGCGAGGTCCCCAACTAGGTTGATTTCCTTGCTTGCCTACAAAACTCCCGCCCCTCTTTTATTAAGTAAAGTGGCTTCAATTCTCAAGTTGAGGACGGAAGCTAGTCAATGTTTAGTTACAAAGCAAAGACCTCGAATTTACAAAGATATCCAAGGTTGTAAAGTAAAGTGAACGTCTATTATACAATGAAAAATAAACCAATATAAGTAAATGCTCTTGGTAAAGATGTCCTCCGATTCAATAGCACCCTCGGATACAAGTTTGTTCCGTCTTTTCCAAAGGAGCCAAGTTATGATAAACCACAAAAAAGTTCCGAATTCACTATTCGAGCCTGGTTGAAAGAATGATTGCCAAGTTTCCAAAAAGTACATAAATGTGTGTGGGATAGGGGACGGCTTTCCCAACCATCTCAAGAACTCTTGCCAAACTCGAACACTATTATGGCAATGTAATAACACATGATCGATAGATTTCGGTTCGTTGCAAAATGGACGAGTTGCATGCTCGACCGCGTTGCAACCACGCGAGACAAGAAAAGTACGAATCAGGATCCTACCATGAAAAAGTTGTTGGAATTGTTGATGTGCCCTACTTCTAAAGGCATTGGTTCATGCAGTGTCACATTATAAAGGCAATAATCTACTGCATTTATACCTTGTGCTATAATATGAGTAGAGTATCCATTAATTGATAATCATAAATGTTCCAAGTCTATTTTAATCATGGGAATGAATGAAACGAAAGACTTGTATGTTGGATGATCTATAACAATGTAGTTGCTATGTCACTTAGTAAAGTAGATCATGAATATGGGCACATGTTGAAAACATGGGGCTGGACCGATCCACACAGCAAAGTCACATGGTTGCATGTCATAGACAGCTTGCTGAGTAGGTCTCAATAGTCCTCAGACTTGATTTCAATTTATTATTAATGTGAAAGTGGGTATGCTATAACACATTACTAACGGGTCCTTAAATATTGGATTACAAGTACGGGTATGCTCGGTATGTTTCATAACCATGTTAATAGTAGTGTTGAAGTGACAGGATTACCATCGGTTTGATAAACCAAAATGAATCACCAGCCACTTGATGAATAAAAGAGATAAGGACGTCCAATAAGTCGTTGACTTATTTTATCATTTTATTCTAGATAAAGAAATACGATGAACTGCGTAAGAGGGTGACAAGCACCATGCCTCTTGTTCATCATATTGATGTCAGCTGGCAAAGGACTTTGTGAGATAACTACTGTGTTCAGTATCTTTAATAGACGGCTGTATTCTGTCCCAATTGGGGCCTGTAATGGTTTGCTAGAATCCGCTTACAGTTTATGGGTGAATCCCATTTCCAACATATGGACAGACCTAAAGGATCGTGTGCTTAGAACTACTGATCTGGGATTTCTTGTACATGCAATGTTACAAGACTTGATGAAGAATCGATTATTAATTAATTAACATGTCAAGTCAATGTAATTGAATAATTCAACTCTAAGTAATTTAGTTAATGGTATAATATAATGTATTTTATGTTATTCATTAAAGTAAAATTAAGTTGATTAAATGTATTTATATATGGTATTTATTTAATTGATAATTAAATAATTTCATGCATTAAATAATTTAATTGAATAAATTTAATCAATAAAATTGTCATGCTAAAATATTTAATTAGCTATTTAAGTTAATTGAATTAATATAGTATGACATTAAATTTGATTAAATGTAAGGTTTTAATTTTGTTCAAATGTTAATTTGTAAATTATAAAACATGAAATTTGAATTTGTTTAAGGAATTAAACTTAAGGGTTTAATTATTAAATTACAAATTTAAAGGGATCGATTTATAATTAGAATTAATCTAAACCTAATTAGTAATTAAGATATATACAAAATTAAAATAAAATAAAGAAAAAGAGAAACCTAATTCTAATCCAACTTTGTTAGAATAAAAATGTGAATAGGAGTCTACAATGATCATCACGTTTTTTTTAGCTATAAAAAAATTGGGATTTTGTTTTTCTTTTTCTTGGAGTTTTCTATGAAAGTTCTTCGTCCATTCGGCTAGCACCGGTCCCGATCGAGAGTAGTTCATGCAAGTGAGATTGGAGAGCTTCCAATTGCGAGCTTCACGACATCCGTCTCTCAAGGAGACCTTACAAGTGAGTTTTATTTAATTAAAATTAAATCCTTTTGAAACCCTATCAATGGTTATTGAGAAGATCCTATTCGAATTCGAGAAAAACTTAACCGGTAATTCCGCCGACGCGGTTATGTTTTCGATGACAATTCCCTACAAAAACATGTTAACAGATTTATCCATGGTAAATTTAAGTTCGTAAAAAAAGTAATGATGGGTAATGGTTAGGCAGTTATGGTTAATTCACGCTCGTGGGTTTACCAATGGGTAAAATATTTGTACGAAGTTTGGAGATGGCACATGGCATGGATGGTAAATCGAGTTTGACTTGTTTTGATGGAAACGGCCCAACGATGAAAATTATAGGCCTTTAACCTCTTGCCTCACCTTATTTTTGTAAAATTCTGTCATTTAAAACCCCTCAAATTGACATTTTTTTTTTGGTATTTCACGACTTTTGGCCGCTGTGGTTGTACGAAGATCAGCTATTTCTAAGAACTTTTGGGGAATGTTGAAATATTGGGGAAAACATATTTGGAAGTTTATGTTATAAATGTGTCAAGAGACAATTCGATTATATTTCGTCATGCCTTTGAACTCCTGCAAACATGTATCATCTCTTCATCGAGCTAGGCAGACCGTGCAAACAATTCGTCCATCGCATATTAAAATTTAGATCAAAAGAGAAATTTTTACGTACATGATATGAGTATCGTTAAAAGTAAAACGTGTCCTTTAGTGCATGATCGGTCATGGGCACACTAGTCAAGTGAGTTAGCATTCATCGATTGATTTACTTTTAAAGAGCAAATTCAAATAAGAGGAAATAAATAAGGTGACAACATAGTAAAGAAGAAGATAGATAGTTAGAAAGAGGGAAGTCATATACACCATCGGATGAAAAAAATCAAGGGTTGTGATTGAAAGTGTCAACCATTGTAAAAAAGACTCGTTATCAATGCACAATTACCCTTTCTTAGTAACGTTGAACATTTTTTACCAATTTATACTTATTTCAGTTAGGGCTGTGCATAATTCGGTAAAAATTGAATTACCGAATCGAACCGAACCGAAATACACAATTCGGTTTGGTGTTTCGGTTATCGATTTGGATTCGGATTTTACCGAATTATGTAATTCGGTATTCGGTTCGGATTCGGATTTTACCGAATTATGTGATTCGGTATTCGGTTCGGTTTAGATTTAAAATACAAAATCAACTGAAAATCAAACCGAATAGTTAAATAACCATAAATCCTAATGGACACCTAATACAAAATCTACTGGGCTCATTTCTAATTTGTTTTAACAAATGGTGCAAAGAAATAAAATCAATTCATCAAGTAAATTTAGGAAGTAACTAGGGAACCTAAGATCTTTTATCGATATCCAAAATAGTTCACCTTGTTTGAGTCTCGATTAAATTTAATAATCTAAAAATTCTTGCCTCTTCTTGTGCTTTAATATAAAAATAACGATATTAATTATTAGTTCGATTAATATATATACAAAATAACTTGAAACAATTAGATTTATAGTAAAAATAAGTTAAGGAAAATAAAAAAAAAGATTAAAAAATATATGATCGATAAATAATTTTGTGTAATATGCTTAATAGAAAAGGAAATTCAACTAGTATATAAAAATGGAAAATAGAAATAATTTCGGTTTGGATAACCAAATTCGGTTAATTCGGTTTCGGTTCGGATAACCGAATTTATACCGAAAAAATTTCGGTTCGGATGGTTCGTTTTTTAGTATTATTTCGGTTCGGTTCGGTTCGGTAGATAGTAATTCGGTAATTCGGTTATTCGGTTTGGCTAATACAGTTCGGTTCGGTAAAACCGAATGCTCACCCCTAGTTGAAGCCATCGGAGTTTAAATATTTGCCAGTATTTTAAAAAGCGCTAGGCGCTAGTCGGGCCGTCGAAGGTGAATCGGGGCCTAGGCGGACTTAGGCGCTAGTCAGTAAGGTTTAGGCGCTAGACGTAGCCAGGCGGCGACCCTCAAAATAGCGCGTAGGCGGGGATTTTTAAAACAGTGATATTTGCACCTTAGTCATTTCCAAATTTAATAAATTATAAAAAAATATATAAATTTGTAAATTGTTTAATATGAGTTTTAATTTAGTTCAGTCAATAATTTTTAATTTTTTTAATAAATTTAATTTAGTTAGTAGTTATAATGCAAACGAAAATGACTAAGCTCAATTTCTTCATAACTATCCTTATAAAATATCTAAGACATGAATACATACTTAAAATTAAATATAAATATTAGTAATAACGTACTATACTTTATAATTAATTAGTTTTAAATAATTTGAATTCCAGTTCAAATTTTGAAAATTTTCAAACTTCTTTTTAAATGGATGGATTGCTAAATGATAATGTATATTTTCATATGATATTAAATATTGATATTTTTGTTATTTTATGACTTTAAATACTTATCCAGCATATTTGATTATGTGGCTTTTTCAGTACAAATATAATTGTGGTTTTTTATTTTCTTTCAATAATATGTCCATTTTTTGTATGGAAAGAAAATTTGAGATAAAATATTAAAATTAAACCATTTCTATAAAAAAAAACCTAAAAGATATATAATAAAAAGATGGCTGACTATGTCTATGTCCATCTGATTATTCTTTTTTTAGGAAAAAAGTCTAAATCAGAATATCATATTAACCCCTGAAATAACTATTTTACCAGTCTCAAATTTATCTCCTTTTACAATAAGCAGCCCTATATTAGAATTTAGGAGATAACAGCTCATCACGGCTATTAAAGCCCAAATTAATTTGGGTTTTGAATCGAAGCCCACATCAAACCTCATCTTATTCAGTTACATCATCGCCTTCAAGACTTCCTCTCCTTCACAATTTCATCCTTCATAAACTTAGAAACAATGGCGCTTTCTCTCACCAATACTTTCCTGCAAATTAATCCATGTTCTCCCCCGCTCGTACCAATCAGGAAGGTAATAATTAATCACTCTGCTTACTTCAATCGTTTTCTACTTTTTATATTTGCTAATTCAATACTGGGCTTGTGAATTCTGATTGTAGGTGAAATTCAGCCCTTCTGGAAATTCCAACCTGCAAATAACCTGCAGGAAGAAAGATATACATCCGGAATTTTACGAGGACGCCAAGGTTTACTGCAATGGAGAATTGGTCATGACCACTGGTGGAACTCAGAAGGAGTATGTAGTGGATGTTTGGTCTGGCAACCACCCGTTTTACCTCGGTAACCGATCAGCCGCCGTCGTTTCCGATGACCAGGTGGAGAAATTCAGGAAGAAGTTCGGTGAACTTTCTCAGATAATGGAAATTCCTGTCCTTAAAGGTGAAATTGTACTGCCTAGCAGACGCAAAGCTGCTAAAGGAAAGAAGAAGTAGGAAGCGGATATTGATTCGTTGAAGGTGAGGATATGTCTGTGTTCAATTCTTATTTGTTAATTTATCCAAAGGATTTGACATGTGTATTTGAGTAATGAGTACTAGGTGTTTGATGAAATGCACATGAGTTTGTTGGTAGTTTGGCTAAAACGTGCTTAATTGTTCATCTTTATTTAAACCTGTTGCCTGTTGAATTTTGACATCTTTATTCTTAGCTCACTGAAATTGAATTACAGCTTTATATCTGATTATGCTGATGAAAAATGGGAAGGGGTAAGGTATCAAAACGGACTATCAAAATGATTTTTGTGTTTTTGTCATATAAAATACCTGCACATAACACCATTATGAGACGATAACCTGTTTTGACATCTTTGGTGAAATATTGTGTACCTTAGATTAATTGTTAAAGCTTGGTCGAATTTGGTGATAAAGATTAAGCAACTGGCACTTACTATTAGAGAAAGGTTTTGGGAGACAGATAGTGTACTTGTAAATGTTCATAACCATATTCAATTTTGACTTGTATCTTCAAAAATGACTCTGAAGAAAGTTGAAACTTATATTTTGTTTTCTTGGTGTCTTCTTTCGTTTAGGCAGGCTTTTCAAGCATCATCATATGTATGCACAAACACCATATATAGGCGCAGTAAGGTGTGCTTTTGAAATTGAACAGAAGCTTATTCAGAATTTCAGATTAAGGGCATAGTATTCCTGCCTCATTTGGCAGATACTAGATAGATAATAAGCTCACTAACTATGTTTGTGTTGTGTATCGTTCATTTGGAGTCGAATGACAGAAGACGACATTTGAGGCTTTGTATAATGCTTAATCGCTGTTAACAATTGAAGTAAGTGTGAATCCTGGGAACGAAATTGCCACACATAGATTGTTAGCTTGTAAGTGAAGATTGAAGCTTATTGGCTAATATCATACCAGTAGAAAGGAGGAGGAAGGCGATGTTGAATATGTAGCCTAGCCGTTGTTCTTTGTGGCAACATGTATTTATTGCTTGTCAACTTGGAATCCAGAGTTCGAATAGTATTATCAGTATCATAAGGATCAACTTGTGTGTGATTGTGTGAAAGTGTATCCATAATATGGAGTTTTGACAGTTTTGAATGGATAAAAAAGATAAGTAGCAACAAAATGATTTAGTATATTGGGACTTTCGAAACATCTGTTATTGTTTGTTGTTGCTGATAATTTTTGTTGTCTCAATGTAGTTATAATAGTGCGGTTTAATAGTCATAACCAAACAAGTTTAAACTGTTGGATGTAATAATAAGGAATAGGTGAGCAAGTTCATGAATTAAGTTGACCAGGGTATAATAGGTGAGCAAGTTCATGAATTAGGTTGACCAGGGTATATTTGATAGGAAAATCATCAAATTTAGGGTTAGATTGAGTTTCATATTTACAAAAAATAAATCCTTCATAATTTCTTTTCAATTTCAACTTCTCGTGATTTATAATTACATTCATGCCTATCCACATTTCATCTCTCCTTTCTTTTTTTTTATTTTCGAATTTTGCAATTATCGCTCAATCAATTTATTTTTTTGACATGTTTTAAAATTTTATGTTTGTCTCATTTTTATCTTTAAAATGTTCTCCATTGTAACTTTCGCATTGTTATATATTTATCATATGTTTGTATATGTCGAAAACATTCATACAATAGACATATAGCAGACATATTCTGATATCCAATCATGCGAAAATAAAAATTTCTATTTTTACAATTATTTCTCAAACCAATTATTTTTATATATGCAGCTTTATAATTTTTTGTTCATCTCATTTTCATCTTTGAAATTTTATTCATTGTAACTTTCGTACTCTTATATGTTTATTGTGTGTCGAAAACATTTATATAATAGACTATACAAGATATCTGACAATGTGAAAATAAAAATATGAAATTATATATGATTATACTTGAATTTGCACATATATTTAACATATGTCAGACATATTATGGACATTTAACCAATATGTAACTCTTCAAGCCTAGTATCACATTATATAATAGACATTTAACATACACATTCGACATATATAAACATATAATAGACATGTGAAAATGTGAAAGTCACAATGGATGACGTTTTACCAATCAGATATAGTCTGAGTGGTACATCCATAAAGTAGGTGGGGTGATGGGGTGACTAAGGTTCAAATCCTGGTACCTGCAATTACTTCAAAAAAAGCAATGAATGACGTTGAAAATAAAAATGATATTAGCATTAAAAATCTAAAATGGTATGTTAAAAAAATGAACGAGAAAGATAAGAAAATAGAAAAAGGACATGTCATGCGCATAGGTACTAGGGAAATATGGTTTGTTTTGAATTGTTGAAGAATATATTTATGTTAAAATGAAACCTAAGGTAGAAGTTTTGTCATTTAATAAAGTTTTGGTTTGTAAAGATCCAATTACATAGCATTAACTAGCCTATTTATGTAAAGAGATATATTTGATATTTGTTTGAACCATAAGTTGGACCATGAGCCTTTGGACTTTATAGTTAATGCAAAAGTCACTCGTCAATATTAGCAAATATAAGTGTATTATATGTTGAGTTATTGATTCCTTTGTTTTTATCATATTTTGAATTTTGTACCTTTGATTTTTTTTTCCTTTAGTCTCACGTTTATAGGACAAAGATCATTGAATAAAATATGGGCATTTAAGCTCTATTATATTTACACTCTCTCTGAACACACCTTAGATTACAATAGCTATCCATTCAAAATGCTGCTTTGGCTCCCAGACTTTAGTTTGGTGAAATTAATTTTCAAATTCAAATATTTATTCAAGCTAATAATTACGGCCTGAATGAAGAAAATCAAAATTTGGCTTCGGACACATACATTTCTACACGTGACCTTATCTATATTAAGGATGAGTTTAAATTAAGTCCCTAAAATACGTGAGAATATGTTTTTTCAGAAGAACAGAGCAAGTATATGACTCACTTTGTTTACGGAAACACGGTACCTAGTGTTTTAGGTATCTGACTCACTTTATAGCTCAATCTCAACTATGACTTATTATTAATCAAAAGAAAACATACCAATTTCAATCTGCAAATGTAAGAATAAAGACTTTTTAAAAAGGTTAGTTTATACCAGTTTTCTTGCTTCAATTACTTTAGGAGAAAAGTTTGGCATCTTTCTTGTTTTTTATTTCTTTTTCTAAAATCCTTTTAATAATTATTTCCACGAGTAAAGTTTTTCCAACTAATTTCTTATCCATTCAGCCTAATTAAGGTCGGTTGAGTTATAATAAGCCCAAACTTAATAATCATAAGCCCTTTTCAATTGCTCAAGTCAATCTTCCAGAAATTGTTTGAGGTTTTTTTAAGCTCAATTAATTTATTTATTATTTACTTGCATTTTATATATCACATTGTTCATTCTCTATGATCCATATTATAAAAAAAATACTTCATAACAAAGTTGTCACAATTTTTCATAACTTTGATTATCTAGCACTTCCGAGTGGTAAATGCATTTTATTTAATATTTACCAAAATATACCTAGGAATCCAAGAAAGATGTATGGTTACTTACCATATAAAAATACAGTATACCCTCTATAAATAAATATAGTAGGGATTGAAGAATTTTATTAGTTTTGAGAGTTATTAATTTATAGAGAGTTTTGAATATAAAAAAATTAAAGTTTATACTTAATTCAATGAATATTGCTTGTAAATTCAAAGCATGTCAACAAGATTTAAAGTAAATTGTAGGAGCACTCTACTTATAGAAGACATTTAATAAGTTTTTAATACAGTTTGAAAGTAATACACTAAAATTTTTGGATGCAATAAGAATGATTGGAGGATGTGCTTCAAGTAGATTTAAACTTTAATTAAGAAAAAATGAACAACAAGATTGTAATATATATACACACATATATACACACCCAGTTAAACCTCTATAAATTAATAATGTTATGACCATGAAATTTTATAAATTTAGCAACGTATTAATTAATCGCGTAAATTAATAATTATTAATTTATAGAGTATGTAGTTTATATCTCTATAATGTGAATATGTATGAAATACATGAATTTAATAAATAAGTATTAATCATGTATATTAACTAAATTCATGTACTTTCATTGATAAACTTTTAGTATTCCATACGTATCTCAAGTTAAATGTATAAATCCACTCAACTATTAATATAGTTACATGTACTAATATTAATTAAGTTACTATATAAAGAGAGTTACTACATATAACTCTACAAAACAAAAGAAAAAAATGGCTTCTCATCTCAAAGGTATAAAAAAAATTAACCATGACAGATGATATACGTAGAGAATTATGTGAGTATAAACAACAAAATCCAGCATACACTTAAAATCAATTGCAACAATGGGTGTCAGAGAAGTTTAATTTGCAAGTTAGTCATGCTACAATATCAAATACGATCAAGAGATCAGTAGAGTATCTATCTATCGTGACACAATGAATGTTGAAGATGTTTTGAACTATCCGGGAGAAAATGACATAAATTTGGAGTTGCCTATGGATGAACAAATAATTGAGAGTGTTATAGAAAGTAACAAAGAAGATGAAGTGGAAGACAATAGTGTGGAATTAGAACAAGTTTCGAGCAAAGATGCTTTGAAAGCAGCAATCACCTTCCAACACTTCCTTTTACAATATGAGAACTCTACATCGGATTTTCTCAGTGCTCTAAGAAAGGTTAGAGATAAGATTCAAGGCGATATTAATTTTAAAAAGAAACAAGTAACACTAGATTCATATTTTCAAAAATCTTCTTAGATTAGTTATGAATTATATGAAATATATTTTTTACAAATTATGAATTATTAATTTATATGTCAAATGGGATCTATATGAATTTATTTTTTCGTATTATCTTATAAATTTAATTAGCGAATTATTAATTTTTATTACATTGGTCCTGACTAGGAACCGGAGAAAATTATTATATTAGCGAGATTATTAATTTATCGAGTATTAATTTAACAAGTTTTCTACTGTATATATATAATATTAGGTGAATTATTAAATTTTAATATTATTGGGAACATATATTTATAAAAGAATTAACAAAAAATTATTATTTTATTATGTTATTAAAATTACTCAATTTTTGAACTGGTCCAAACCAAACTGGAGAAAGATATTATTTTAGAGAGATTGTTAACTTAAAAAGTATTAATTTATGAAGATATGAATGGAAGAAATTTATTAATAAAAATCATTATTGTGTTTAATGTCCTAGTCTGGTTCTGAAGGTTGAATTTATGATTCTAGATGTCATAGATTCAAATTACATCTGAAGTGAGTGGAGATTTTTCTTTGTAATTTAATAATATAAACCCATTTCCACAATTTTTTCTAAAAAATAAATCAAATTCATAACTGAAATCCGCAGAAAGTATCTAGATTTGTAAAAATACAAAAAATAAATACCAATCTGTAAGAAATGGAATATAATTGCAATAAAACTTTAATTTATAATCCAAAACTGGGCACAATTTGAGCTTTAGTACAAATATATTTTATTCATAATAGTTTGAGATTCATCAATGTATTTATTTTTTTTCACATTAGGCACTGAACTGTTCACTGACAAAACATAAGAACTTAATAATTTGTTTTTTTTCATAATCTGTTTGTTTGTTTGTTATGATAGAGGTTTCTAAGCCGCTCAACAAAATGAAATGAAATATAACATATAAAAAATCATGGTCTAAATTAATTATTTGCCGTCCTTTTTTGACTATAAAGACGATTGCTGAAACCAATTGGGAGCTGGTTTGCAATATCACCGACAGCTGTTGAAACAAATATATGATATTTTTTGTTAATAAACTTTAGGCCCTGATTTTTTTTGTGAACACGAGTCATTTTTTTTTTTCGTTGATGTATAGTCCGTTCTAATAAAACTACGCTTCTCATTCATGAAAATATACTAATTATAGAAAATTGAGACCATTAGGATTTATAATTCAAATAATACACCTATTAAAGTTGAGATGCTAAATTTTACAAATTTTAAATATCCAAAATGAAATTTTGGCTAAATGTAATTTACATGAAAGTATAATTAATTACGTCATTATAGATATTTATAACGTACTTATCTAGTGATTTGATTTGAGTTTATTGTGTCATTTGCATCCCCTTGAATTAGAATAGCTTCTAAGTAAATATATTTATTCACGTGCAAAAAGTAATCAAATTAATTATTAGTGTATATGAAAAATGGTTTTGAATTATTAAAATATCATCATTATTAGTAAATACTAAATAATATTAAAAAAATAAAAGTAACAAAAATAAAAGGAAAAAAATGAAATGGTTGTAGTCCTTGTGGAAGGATAGATTAATTGGTGGAATCCTTGTGATCTTGTCCAACTTTTGAATTATCATTGTAATTTAATTTTTTTATAACATACTTATCCAACGAACCTCATGCCAACAAAATATAAGCTTTTGGTTGTATTTTTGTCTTTTCATTCACTTTTTTTTAACATTCTTCACATATTCCTGTGATGGAGGCCAATTGGTCTCAAAGTTTACACTAGTTTATTATTTATATATTCAGTTTATTATAATTGTAATTATTCACGACACTGGGATTTTCCCAACTATCTTTCACATGCAAATAAGGCATTATCCAATCTCGCATTTTCATTTTTTTCAGTTTTAAGTTTTAAAATATTAAACACATTTATTCATACACAACAAAGTTTATGATTTTATCTTTGATAAAGTTATTTAGTTTTTTTACCTTTCTAACCATAGATCATAGGGATGAAAATTGATCCAATGATTGAAAAAGTGTAAAATAATAATAACTTTATCCAAGACAAAACCATGGTAAGAAACACCTAAATACACTATTGAATTATTTCAATCCTAAAAAGTATTTAAAGAGGTTGAGTTGTCCATTATTTGTAAGAATTTGTATGGTTGATCACTTGCACATGTTTAATTAACGAACATCATTATGTAACCAACAAGAGTTGTTCTTTAGTTTGTGAGTTTGTATGTTAAGGAGGGATAAAAAGCTTAACAAGACTTTTTTTCCCTCCCACTCACTGTTTTCTTGTCTTTTTTTTTCATTATTTCAGTGTTTTTGTGAGAATAAATGTATCTACTAATTTTTTATCGCTTCATCTTATTCAATCATGTATTTGTTGCTGTATAACTTAATCTTTATTTACAATTGAGTTGAACTTCATCAACCTTCATATAATATAATTGATAATCTTTCACAGTAAAGACCCATATTTATCTTCGATCAGTAAGATCATTTCAAATCTATAATACATGTTGATGTTATGGCATACGTGAGTATTCTTATGGTTATGAATCTTCGAAATCATTAGTTGGGGTTAAGAAAATATAAGTTGCAACGTTTATTCTTTGTTTTTAGGTTAAGTCTTGTTCAATGGCGGGTTTGTCTTGCTGCAAAAGTAAGTTTAGTTTGTTCATGTTTTGTTATATTTTATGTGTGATGTTTTCACTTTGGTAGATTATTTTAATTTTTTTAGATTGTTTATGTCAAATGGTCTATCAATCATCTCGATTTTTTGATATGTAAGAAGACTTTGTCCACCTTTAAAAGAAAACTTTAAAATGTCTAATTTACCTAGCAAACTAAATTGTACATGATTGGAATGTTTCATTTATAAGTGCTGGACTTTTTTTTTTTGACAATCATTACATTGGCTTTTGAAAAAAACTAAGTGTATATTAAGAAATATCATTCATGGTTGACCAAGTCCAATACGAACAAGTATATATGTATTACTTATATGGATGAAGACCGTTATGCAATTTGACTTGAGTTGAATTTATATAGGAAATTCAATTACGATTGTTATGAATAGTTATATTATATTGCCTATTTTGTATAGAGCATAGGACTAATATTAGGACAAATTATTCAAATTTAATCCTTGTGCTTAATTAATATTAATAATTATGTAGAATAAAATAAAAGCTTCAAAAGAAAATTAAACAAGAGTTCACTTGCTTAAGAACCACGTTTTTTTAAAAGTTTGTGAAGTCTTATGGCTGCAAGGAAGTCTTATGTATATACCGCCTTAACAATATAGAATCTAACAACATTAACATAATTCGATCCCGAATGAGGTTGTTACAGGAATCAGTTATCATCTCGAGCTCATCCTAATTTACTTTGAAAACGATGTTTGCATTTTAAAATGTCCTTGGTAGATATTTGTAACAAATTGAGAATATTTATATGAAATAGAGCAAGTGTTAATATCGCAATTGAAATTAATGTAATGCATATATATTTTGCTTACATGGGCTGGATGACATATCGATAGTTAATAATTATAAATTCCACCAAATTTTGACTGAATAATTTTTTTATGTATTTTAACTCCAATGCATAAACAATAAGGTATTTTATTAAGGATAAATCACAATATTTGACTAAAAATACACAATACAACATATAAATAATATAACTTAAAAAAATAAGAAAATTTGATTATAATCAAATTAATTAAGTAGGGATAAGAAGAAACATGATTATGACAAGTATCTATCAAATTAGTTTTCTTTAGGAATTGGAGAAAGCAATTGGATTGAAGGCTAATTTTAATTATGTAAATAAATCCTAGAGATGCATTATTGTTACCTTTTCAAGTTTATTGGGACCCAAATGTTTACCAGACTGTAATTTTGATTAATTTTTTTTTATAAGGAAAATTGTAAAGTGTAATTTAATTTATCGATCAGACATCATTCTTTACCTAATCCTCCCCTAATCAATCAATCAATCATAAAAAAAAGTACTACATTTAGAGAGACGAAAGCAGAAAACAGAAGGAAAAACCAATCAATTTAACTGTAATTTCATTGAGAAATTACAATAGATTATTAAAAAAAACAATCTGTATAGGTGTTCTTATCAAATTCTTAATTGTAATTTAATAATTAAGAGAACTTATGTATTTAATAGATATCAAAAGAAGATAATTTTATATATTTATTGTTATATTAACCTTTTCACCGTAATTTTTTAATTTACAGTTTTCTTCAGAGTGATATATTTCAAATTTATGTGTATGTGTTTTTTTCCAATACAAGAAATATATAATCTATAATGACCAATTATAATAAGATATTAATCTTCAAAAATTGCTCTTCACACACTCTTCAAAGAACTCGTAAATTCCTTGGAGCGAACCAGACAACCACATGAAAAAAGATTATTAACCTCTCCCAATGTAGAGGAAGAATGTGACAATGTAAAGAAAGAATGCGAGGATCTTGAGTCCGAGTTTCAAGTTCTTTAAAATATAAAATAATCTATCAAAAGACCATCAAAACTGTTGAGATACATCCTTTGTGTAGGCAAGGCAAGAATCCCTTGCCAATTAAAATATGATTCATTCTCATGTCGAGACTTCTAACTAGAGCAAAAATTGTAATTTAGGTGGAATAATTTGTCTTTAATATGAATTTTTCAGATTTTTCAATATAAGACTATCTATGGAGCATGATATAGAATCTGGGTTTCAAAGCTACATGATTTTTTACTAGACAATTTTATATTAAGATAAATCATTCGACTTTTGTGACCATTCAAGTTTTGATCATGTGCAATCATGTGAATCAGAATGACGAAGTAATGTCTACCTATCAAGCGTGTACCAAGTTCTTTTTAGCTTGCTAACTAAGTCGTACATATAACTTGGTGTGATCTTCGAACACACTACAAGAAACCGAATTATTTGTGGCAACAATTTATTTGTCACTGAAATTGTTGTCACAAAAAGTTATTGTTTATTAAAAAAAAATTTATAGTCACAAAATTTTGTTTGATGAAATTTTTGATGTAAAATTATCACACAAAATTGATGTTTTGTGACAATGTTTTATAATAGAACTAATAATTTTCTGTCATAACTGAAGTTGTAACCGATTATTTAGAAAACATGACAACAAAATTGATATTTTCACAAAAACCATTGGTGACAACACAAAAGACATGTTACGAAAAATTAATATTTTCACAAAAACCATCGGTGACAATTTTTAATTCATGCCAAGGAATACCTATAATTTCTTTTCCTAAACAACCCAATTTTCACTTTTTTATAATAAAATTTGTTGGTAACCGAACTTTGGCAGGCACTTGAAGATATAGTTCTCATCCTTCATTGTCTTCATTAGTGGTAAGTTTTGTTCTTATCACTATTAGCTTTGCTTGTTCTTTAGTTAAATCTTGAACTTCATGCTTTTTATGTTAGTTTTTAGAGTATTATTAGTGTTTTTGCATGGTTTGTATGATGTGAATTCTAAATAACTTTAATGTTTTGGTTCCTTATTGATCATCTTTATTTTTAGGCTTACTTATTTTAATTTTTTTTTTTGGCAGTTATGCTTATTTATTTTAAGTATGCATGTATTTATCCTATCTTGTTATTTGTCAATTTTGTCTTCATTTACTAACAATCTTTTTTTTTTTTTTATGATTATTGCTTTTTGATAATTTTGAAAACTAATTATATAAATATGAGTTCTCTTCAATCTAAAGTAGTCACAAATATATAATGCAATTGAATAATACGTGACAACTCATGACAAGGGGAGTTCATATGACAAAAAAAATTATTGTCACAAAATTATAATTTTTCTGACAACACCATTGAAATTATTATCCGTGATTCAGTTATTAGCAACAATATCTTTGTGATCATAACTATTGTCACATAAATGCATGTGTGACAAGGTTTAATTTATTTTGCGACAAGATTTATGATCACAAATAATTATTTCCGTGACAACCTTTTAAAGTTGTCAAGTAATTTAGTCAATTTGATGTATTATATGTGACAAGTCACTCATTTGTGATGGTTATGTTACCTTTTCCATTACAATAAAAGTTGCCACAATAAATTATTGTCATAAAATAATTAATTATTCGTGACAATTTTTTTAAATCATTATGTACTTGTAATTCATTTTGATGTATTATATATGATGAGTATCACGTTTTGTGATGACAATGTTTACTTATAAGTCACAACAAAAGTTGTCGCAAGAATTTGTTATCACAAAAAATTTAAATAATTGTGACAACATCTTGATGCAAAAATGAGATCTCTAAATAACAATGATAATATCATTAGTAACTCTATATTAGCAACGATCTCGTAACAACCATTTCTTGATAATATTATCAGACCTCTAAATGAATGATAATATTTTACGTTGCTGTGACAATATTGATGGTCACAAAAAAACTTATTTTCACATAAATGTTTTTTTATGTGTGGGTTATTATATTTTGATTTGGAATACACTGAGCATATAATATAAGGTTCTTCTTCTCATTTTTAAAGCATTACCAATTGGCAAAACCAAATATAAATATAGGCATTTGAGTATATTGGTTATTGAAATTAAAATTTTTTAATCTTTTTTATATAATAACTCCTTTTAACTTACCTATTTTCATTAATGAATTAATCATTACAATCAATAATAAAAAATAACAAAATTATAATAAAATTATCTTTAATACTTTCTCATAATATCCTTGGGTTTAAATATTTTTTAGTTCATAAAGTAATTAAGTGGGATCCATGCTTCTATTTCATTTACTAATTTCATATTCAATTTGACTAGAAATATCAAAATCTCCCGTCAATGAGACTTACTCATTTGTATTGAATATATGAAAGGAAACATATTATAGGGAAAATATATATTTATGTTTTTTATAGAAGAAATTTTGAAAAGTCTTCTGTTATAAACTTTTAAATGAGAAATTTCATAAACAAATTCATAATGATTCGTTTATCCCCGAATTACAATATATAATTCAAACTAAAATTGATATTGATTAGTTTAATTCTAATCGTACTAATCTATCAAGAATTGAAATAGGGAGAGATAAGCTGAAAAGTTTTTTACAAATTTGGTTTCAAATTCAAGTCTTTAGTCATCGATTGTGTTTTATTTGTATGAAATTCTAGGTCATATTATTATTGACATATTAAAAGACTGAGATTGTCTACATGTAAAAGTGACATGTTCCACACATTTGTATATGTATATAATTGAACCCAAAATATAATGAATTTAAACTCGTTAATATACATGTCGAAATATGTAAATTACGTGTAATGTTTGGATTTATTTTCAGTTCGATTTGATATACATTCTTGGTTTATTTGTTGCAAATTAATTTATTTCGGTAGAAAATGAAAAACATTTTTATGTTTGCATGTAAAGAGAAATTAGATCCATCATAAAATCCAAATCTACGGTGGATTTACACCTTGAAAGTTTAATGCATTTACACCTTTATGAACTTATTTAAAATGAACTCTTACCATCTTGAACTTTTAAATATGTCAAATATCTCCTGAATTTGTTTAAAATGCATCATTGTACCTTTTCAATATCACGTATCATCATTATATGGCTGGGGAGAAAAAAATTTTAAAAAATGACATATTTGAAAATTCAAACCAACCAGAAAATGTTATGTGACGATAATATTAAACCAACCAGAAAATTCAAACCATCGTTGTATTATCACTAAAATGACATGTTTTAAACATTTACAGAAATCTATCTATTACATTTCAATATTCAAAATGACAATAACTTATTTAGAAATAAGGATAGAGATGCATTAAATCTTTGAAGAACCCTTTCTCCCATTATTATTACACCATCCCATTATTATTACATGTATGATAGCTGTGAAATATAAAATATGATAAATCATTTTATATATAGGATTTTTTTACAATATTAAAGTTGTTTTGCCCATTGCAATTCAGAAAATAAAAAAATTAAATTAAATAATCAAACAGAGTCCGCCCTCTATAAAAACCCGCCAATAGCGTCTTCTCAGTCACCACTCTCATCCTACTCATCTTCACCAGAAATTAATAAAAAAACTCAAAAGTACTTCACTTTTTTCCGGCAATTAATTGTTCTTCATTATATCTCCATTATTTCCGTTTAAATTGTTGAACAATCTCTTCAATTCTCATAACTGATAAAAAATGTCCTCGCCGGAATTGGACTCCGTCATGGCTGAAAAGGCCGACGCCATTCGAAGGTACAGAAACAAAAACTTCATTTTCTGTTTTCACCGCCTGATTACTGTTTTGGCTCTTCTTTGTTCTTTTCCTTATTTTCCGATCCTCAAAGGGATTATTTCCTCTTCTTATCTCTCCCTTTTCAATCATCAACTCAACGTTTTTTGCCTAATCAACGCCATGATTTTCATTATCTACCGTTTTTCCAACATCGCCGCTAGAGGTAACAACGACGGAACCGCCTCCTCCGCCGTTTCGTATCCTGATCTCTACGATGAGTACATCTCACTCTCCTCTAGCTCCGGAAAATTATCCGAAGAGGAAACAAAATCGGTTGTTTCAAAAGCAATGGAGATTCAATTACCTGTAGAGGAGAAGTTCTGCGACAAGAAGATCGTTGTTTGCGAGAATGCTCAACCGGCGCCGGAGGAGGAGAAGAATCCGATTGGGGAATTGACGGAGCCAAAAGAGAGATTACGACTTAGGAGAACAAGATCGGAGAGATTCACAAAGGTAAAGAAGGAAAAGACTCACGTGAGAGAGCTGAGACGATCGGAGACGGGAATCGGAAGAGAACTGGCGGTGGCCGACGGTGGAGAGAGAAAATCAATGGAGGATATGAACAGTGATGAATTCAGATGCACAATAGAGCATTTCATAGCGAGTAAAAAGAAGGTTCTGAGGGACGAGAATTTTGCCGCTGTTATGGAAGAAAAGGAAATGACCTTTTTTACTGCTATCACTGCTTAATTTTCTAAAAAGGGAAACACTAATATCAAAATTAGGATTAAAATCTATGTTTCGATTTTATGGAAATAGATTAAATATGTAGATAGTTCATGAATTTTGTTAAATTTAGTACTTTATTTTGAATTCTACATTTGAGTTGAAAGGCTGTTCTTGTTGTTTTTGACTCATGACTTGTTGAGACATTTGGTTTGCTGGACTTCAATTATTGGTTTATTATTAGTTGATCCTTCATTGGGTTTTTTTACGCAAGACCTGGTTGACTTCACGGCCAAATTATATTAAGGATGATCGGATCAATGCATGTACGTCATGTATCTCAAAGATCAATTTATGTTTTACTTTTCTATTATTATAATTCATTTTCTGGACATATGGCAAACATGCATGGATCCGATTCTTTGAACCTGGTCCTTGATATGATTTTCTGACTTTATGTGAAAAAATCATTTATGCAATTTTTATGCGTTGGTATCTAAAAAATCATTTATCAAATTTTGTTTTGTGAAGATAAACCCAAATTTGAATATCACTTCATTATAGTGAATGAGAACAAGCTAAAACACGAGAATTGAGCTTATTCACCACCATAGCATCCATTTCAAATTTACATTAATTAATAATCACTCCTTCCCGGCAATGTTTTGGAATTACGCAATTATGTTCCTCGATCTTGTTTCGGTAATAGCTGATAACAATATGTAAATTATGCAATTGTGTGTTAATATCTAAATATCCAGCCTTTTACAACATTATAGGATTATATTTTGTTATATGAAAATGATGGATTGATAGGCACCTTTCACTTTCATATATATTATCAACCAATTAGAAGCAATGCCTTTTTCTTTTTGGTACTCTTTATTTTAGAAAATATAAACCAACACACCTATAGAAATATAGGTAAATACATCCTTTTCATTACCACGAAGGATTCAATTAACGTCTAACATTATTTAATTACTACAGTAATTTTATATTGATACCAGTCATTTGATACCTGTTGATACTACGCAATCTCCACCATCCATCGTGTTTTCATCTTGTGGTGGAGATCTAACTACCCAAAGATGAATGGTGGAGATTGCAAAGTATAAATGGGTGTCAAACAAGCTGGTGTCAACATAGAATTGCCGTAGTTATTATAATTTATCGTGATTTATAATATTTATTACTTCGAGATGATAATTGAATTTGTACCAAATGTCTTGCCCTGTTGATTGAGATTGAATATATGATCTTATATATTACAGGTTTGGGATCCATCGACTGGTTGAGTGAATGTGTATATTTCTCAGTTTGAGTGCAATTGCGTAATTTTATAAAAGAATTGAATCATTTTATACCGTGTCTAATAAAAAAAATGATTTGGTATTATATAAGATTTTTTTTTTAAAAAAAAACTATATCTTAGTTTTTTTTTATTATTTTTGCATCTGACAGAAAAAAACCTTCCTCCTTTTCTCCTACTAACCCAAGTAAGCATAATTTGTCATGGCCAAACAATATATTTTTTGAAGTACCAATAAGTATTCAATAATGGTTTGAAGCAAGCCACAACATTAGGCTTTCTCAAGTGCTTGATTGCTCCAATACATAAAAGAGTGCACGTGCTAAAATTTGTAGACCCTTGAATTTTATGGTAATTTTTCCAACTTCATCGCAACTTACTTTTCCCCATTTTCTTTGGTGACTTTGGGATAATTTTTTTATTTAATTAATGGATCATTTGGTTCAATTATTGTTTGGTGCAAATAATGGTTTTCTTTAAAATTACTAAAAACAATCATTTAATAATTGTAACATAACATTTGAAACCAATATTTAATGTCAAAACGTTAGAACACAATTGTTAAAAAAAAATTACAAACATCCACCAAGTTTATATTCTTTTAAACTTATTTGTAAGTGTAGTGAATCAAAATGTATTTATTTCAACGTGAACTTTTAATACAATACTTATATTTATTGCACTGAATTGGTTTGTGAATAAGTTGAAATTAGCTAATCCTAAATATGATTAACCCATTATCAGAAATCATCAAAATGTTCCAAAAATTGTGTGGATTGGGAAACATAAGTTGGTATAATAAAAAAGTCACACCATATTCTAAACAAGAAGCCAAAGTTGCCATCTCGACACTGCCTCTTCGTGGGGACACAACCCATATTTCTTTTTTCTATTAATGTGTTTTTTTTTGTTTTTTTACGTACATGAATATGAATTTTGAAAAAATTTGAGTTTTAAATTCTAGATTCCTCACCTTCTACTTTGAAAATGTATCAATTGAGTATATGCAATTGGTGAAATATTTTTATTTGATATAGAATAATCTAAAATTTTTTTTTGTGTTAGTTCAGTTTAATATCAATCTATAATTTTCAAACACCATTTATGAGATTCGTTTTGAAGCCGAGACTTATAATAGTTTTATCAACTGAGCAGACCCATTGATTTGTGTTTTCATTCTTTCTCAATACTTTTGAAATTTTCTTTTTTATTATAAATAAAAAATAGTACGTGTGCCTCATTGGCCCATATAATTTGTTTATGGTGGTTGCATAATAAAACCATTTTCTTTGTTGTAAGGAGTTGCCAAATTATTATTGTCTTGTTTCAATAATTTATGTAAATAAATATAACTGGTGTATTCTTTACAATGAAGAAGTTTGCCCTTATCCACTTGTTGTCGAGTTTATGCACCAAAAAGATAAAAAGAAACTTCTTTTCTTGTTACCCTCTACTTATTTATCTTCT
Source organism: Euphorbia schlechtendalii (assembly GCA_949673415.1). Taxonomy (NCBI): domain Eukaryota; kingdom Viridiplantae; phylum Streptophyta; class Magnoliopsida; order Malpighiales; family Euphorbiaceae; genus Euphorbia; species Euphorbia schlechtendalii. The sequence goes on from CATIWQ010033368.1 coordinate 28,461, forward strand.
TTTCTTTTACTTTCTAAATATGCATTGCCTCTAATCGTCGACTCGATTATTTTCCCATGGTTTTCAGAACCGGATCGGTCATCGAACAGGTGAAGAAGGTGGTTCATGGATTTAAGGTTTAACCGGATTAAATTGGTGGTCGAACTGGATTTACTAAAAATTGAAAAAATATTATTTAAATAAGATATGGTGAATTTATTTACACAACACACTAAATAAATAAAGTAAATACTTAATTTGAAACTAAGTGAAAGTTTTATATAAATATTATAAAAGATATATAATACAAATGTGTATAAAATAAGTGTTGCAGTTGAGTAGTAGGCATAATAGATAACAAGTTGAAGGTTCTGTTCGATTCTTATATATTGTAAAAAATTTAAAAAACATCATTTTTAACAAGTATAAGTGAACCGGCCGGTTGGAGCAACTGGTTTTCGGTTCAACCTGGTCCGACCTACCGGTTCAACCGGTCAACGTCCGGTCTTTGACTAGATATTGAACCGGGTGAAAACCGATCGGACCAGTGACCGGTTCCGGTCAAACCCGGTTCGACCGGCCGATCCGGTCCGGTTTTCAAAACCATGGCCTATACTATTTACGTTTCTTTGTAATTTATCTGCCAAACATAATTCTTTGAATATATAATTGAATTGGATCCAAAATAGATTATTAAGAGCTCATTTTCATTAAGTTAGATTTCAAAGTGCAAGCCTAGTTGATGAAAATGATTGATGAGAGGAAACATTTAGAAATTTTAAAAATACTTTTATTATTTTTTTTTGAAGAAAAATACTTTTATTACTAAAATAGTAAAATATAAAATTAATTTATTTATTTTATTTTCAAAACGTATATCAATATAGTGTCTAACCTCAACGATTGAATTATTTCCTAAACATTTCTAAATTTTTCTCATAGCCTTACTTCTGATATGTCTTAAAATAGTTTTTTTAATCACAGATTACGGCTAACTAAATTATCAAAAGTAAAAGTGATGGTAAAATATATATAATTTCTTGTACTATATAAGAAACATTTGATCAGATGATATTAAGTACTTGTCCCTGTACTAATGCAATAATGTTGTCTTTGGGATTTGTCATTTATTTGCCTTATAGCTGTCGCATGACAAATTATGATTAAGTTAAATCTATTTGAGTAATAAAAACAAATCTAATGACTAATTAGTAATATAATTAAGTATATCCATTAGGACCATGCTTCACTATGCAATTAAAATCTTCATGTAATAAGATTTATCAGATGACCAGTTGGCACAATCCTACATTCACTTGTTGACAAATATAATAACTTAGATATTTTAATTAAATTACATGTAAAACATATCATTGTCTAAGTCAACAAATTGAAAAACATAAATCGCTAAATCACAAAAACAAGAAATTAATGAATTTTAATTTGCAACCATAATACCAACAAACATGCAAAGTTTATTTGTTTTTAAGATTCCCAAGTGGGTGAGACATTGTAGTTTATTATAAAGTGTCAATATATAATCAATTTTTTTTTTCAATTTATATGGTTGGATGGTGGAATTAAATAAATAAATTGAGTGTCACCGCCATAGGAATAGTGTAGCTTTTTTAACTACCCTAGTGTGTTGAACTTGAATAATAAAAGAAAATAAGTTTGGCATTAATGATAGTGAAGTAGATAAATGATAAGAGAGTTTATTAGTTTATTAGTTTAAACTTCGTTGAGGTTTTAGCTATGAATATTGTATATATTGATGCCAAAATTTTATCTAATATATTGCTACACTTGTTATTGCTATTACTTATTTAAAAATATTTTACTATAATACTTTTTTACTATCATAATAAGAGATTTTAGTAATGAGCATATATGTTTTTAAATCTTAATGTCACATGATTCTAATATTGCGAAATATGTCACAAATTAATTCTAAATTTGATTATCTCATAATTTATACTATCATAATCATACTTATCTAAATGATAAGCTGATTTTTTCTAAATATTGTAGTGGTAATATATAACTAATTCGTTATATGAAAAGAATAAATAGATGGAAAAATAGAAGAATCCTTCACCTTATATGTACGGGCTTGGGCCTGTTTTGAAGATTGGGCTGCATGCCAAGTTATATGTCTCTTCTATTGATTGATAAAAAGGAAAACAAAAATTTCGATCAATTTGATTATACCTTCTCAAACTGTTTCTTTTAGGTTTTATTTTTAAGTTTTTTCAATAAGTAACAGAGTTAGTTTTGGGAAAAGCAAGTTAGCTATTTCCTAATTAAATAGTATGGAGGTTCAAAATGTGTTGTTCAAAGTCAAAATATATAGAAAGTTTATAAAAAGTTTATGAGACCAACTTGTTGAGACAACAGCTTGAAAAAACAATGCTAAACAAACCTTAATTAATTTGTTTTAACACTTGACACCTTTAGCTTTTGATGTGGAATTTGGATTTGGTAAAGTTGAGATTTGATTTTAGTTGTTTGTACGATGCATAATGCAGAAAATCTCAACCATTAAAATTCGATAAATGATTAAAATTAACTCAACTATACTATTTATCATTTCTCAAATTTAGAGAAAAATAATCCTTAATTTTTTTTACTTTGCAAAATTTCAATCATCACACATTGATCATAGAATTTCATGATGACTAAAGATATATGTATAGCTAACCTCACCTGATAGAGAGATTAAGTATTGATTGATTATTATAAAAACTATTTTAATATTTTGAGGAACCTAAATATATAATACAAATCTCTTGTTCAATTTTAGGTAGGATCAACCCAAAGTTCGAGTCGATAGTTCAACAACATAATTAAAAATCCATTTAAACAACTGTGAATTGGATGGTTCAACATCGAATTACGTACATCCATATTGACATTATTTATTAGTAATAATTTTAATAAAAATTAAAATATTTGAATTCTGTTTGATACGTGGTATAGGTCCTAGCCTAATATTAAAATTATTTATTATAAGTTACAGGTTCGGGTTTACATTCGGGTGAAAGAGATAAATTTTTTTATTTTTTTAAAAAAATCTGTTTGGATGTAGTGTAATTGGGAAACAATAACTTAAATTATTAATACCATTATTGAAAGTTAGGCATAGAGAGAACAGAATTGAAAATTATCAATATAGAACTATTATACACCTTCCCCCCGTAAACTTTGTAGCTTTTCACTTTAAACGTTCACAACTTACATTTACCCTCATTAACATCCGAATCTTGGCAAAAACGTATCCTACAATCCTCTCAAGTTGGATAACCATGTGTGTACATCACTTTCCTTATTTCAGGCGTGTGAATTGAATAATTACTCATTCTAAGTCGTTAATTTCGCATTCTCTTCAAACGTTAGAGTAATTTCCAGCATAAACATAACTAGATTGAAAATAAATTATTTGATTGACGAGATTATTTATAGAGAAAAAAAGAAAAAAAAACCCATTTTTATATAAAAACAAGAAAATTGAAGGAGAAAACTTTAAATTGAATTTTTCACAATTTAAATCAGTCTTTAATATCGCTGACGTGATATCAAATTATCTGCATTTTAGACATATCAACGCGTGTGTCTTTTACACATTGATTTTTCGTATTCATACCAACTTGAGAGGACTGTTATGTGCGTTTTACCAAGTTCGAGATGTTAGTTAAAATAAATGAAATTTTGTGACAGTAAAGGTGAAAAACTATCCAATTTAAGAGGAAAGTATATATTTGGCCATCAAAATAGAGTTTTCTGCATGTCAATGCTTTTTCATAAATAATATATCTTATATTGTTCATATAGAGTTGTAATACATAGTAATGATGGAACAATATGATTTTTTTAAAACGCCACCTGTGTATGTGGGGAACAAACACAACACAATGATTAGATGTATTATTTCTTTTCTTTGCTGTATATGTATATGTACGGCTGTATTATATGGCAAATTTTGGTATTTTGTCACAAAGCTAGGAAATTTGACTTTACTTTTGGAAAAAAGATAAAAATGCAACCGTACATATACACATACATATACGTATGCATATACAATAGTTAAAAAATTGCAAAGCTGCATTCGCGAAAGCAAAATCTCTCTCTCACCCTTATAAATGAAGATTTTTCCTAGCCAGTATGATTATCACAATTCATTTAAAACTTTTGGTTAAACTAATTCTTACTTAAAATTGAACTATAATAGGAAACAAGTTGACAAGGTTTGAGGCCTAAACAATTTTAGGTCATATTCTCTTCAACTTTTGAAAACTGAATTGAATTAAACTTAATTGAATTGAACTTAACTGAACTGAACTGACTATAACTTAACTTAAATTAACTTAACTGAAATTAACTGAATTTATTTTAGTGTAAATTTATAACTACACATAGTTGAACTGAACTTAACTGAACTGAATTTAACTTAATTGAATTGTAGTTGAAAAGAACAGCCTGGAATCTAATTACAATCTAATTACAACCAAGTACTAATATTGTTTAGGCCTTTTACTATTGTATATGTCTCTTTTTTCCAAAAGTAAAGTCAAATTTCCTAGCTTTGTGACAAAATACCAAAATTTGCCATCAAACACATCCCTTTTGTTAGGTAATTCACTTGAAGTACTTCCTCCTTTAGCTTGCTATTTTAGGAGATTTTTTTTTCTTACAATCTAAATTGTCTGTTGAGATTGTTTTATTGACCTAGAATTTCATGTAAAGAACCAAATTTTTTACGTTGAAAAATACTTTATAATACTATTTCTACTCTTACATTAGGCCTAATCAATACTCATGACATATTAATATGTTGAGAGTTTATTAGTATTAAAGGTAAAAACTCAAATTACTTAATAAAAAAAACCTTCTCAAATTATTGAAGTCATCTGTTACTCAAAAAAAACCTATGCAAATCTCAATTACTCAAATTGCCCAGTTAAGTATCTATATATGAACCCCTTAAATTGCCCATTTTATATATTCATACTTTACACTAGAATTTATTTCAAGTTAAACTCAAATAATGAAAAATTGGCGAAGGGAGTCAAATTGTAGTTTGGGCATAGAATCAGGTTGCTTCCTAATCGTGTCGTCTATTTAATTTTGGCAAGTATAAGTCCTTTTGTAACTATGCTGGGAAGTAAGCAGCAATATTGTCTGGGGGTGAAAATTTTGTGATATGCCGCTATAATAGTGTGAAATGTCCAGTGAAAACACTCATAAACCTATGTATGATCTTTTAGTTTTGAGTTGGATATGGCGTAAAGTCTATGTGTATATTATTCACTTAGATTCTCATGTTTCGGGTATTAAGTTCCCAGAACCTAATAAGTGGTGTCTAAGTGGTATATAAATGAATGATATATAAGTGAAAAGGATCCCAAGTCTTTATCATTCACTTAGATTTTCATGACTAGATTGATTTCGCTTACACCTTCGGCTGTATTTAACATTTTAACATGAAAATGACTGCAAATTAAATTATTACATGATCTTGCAAGATTAGGTAAAGCCCTGCCTAATACTTAACGACTATAATTTACTAGGCAATTAGCCTTTTATAAGTTACCAAATCTTATTGAATTAAGCTATTTGAGCACAACCTAATTCTTGTTATTATTGTTCATTTGTTTGTAATACGTTTGACTCGTACTGGACAACCTGATTTTAATCTAGAAAACATTGCCCACTTCTCTATACTTGAGTCCGAATCCATCACTTCCCATCTGCAAAACAAACAAATAAAGACAAAACATTAAATCGATTTACACAATTGTACTAAAGAAAAATAAACAGAATATTGAGAAATTACACTGACTTGTACATGGTGACGAGCCGGTGGACGAAAACAAGCATCATGGCTTTAGCCATGTTCATTCCTAAGCATGTTCTTCCTCCCATTCCAAATGCTAAAAATTTGTATGGTTTTGAATCATCCTGTAAATTTAAAATTATTTATAATTTAAATTGATTCCAGGGATTGATTTGAAGAATGAGATTTAACTTTTAACGCTTTATTGTCGTATATGTAAGTGTTGTACATATTATTTATTTACACTTATAACCAAATTTCAGCTAACATGAATTTGGATAAACAAAATAATTCTGTATTATAAAATTAGATAAGTCTCACATCAAATCTTGAAGGATTGAATTTGTGAGGTTCTTCATATAAAATGGGATCTAGGTGTAGTGATTTAGCATCAATATTGGCATTCCATCCCTTCATTATTTTATATCCTGAATAAAAAATTACAATCCATATGAAAAACTATGACAAATAATCAGAAAAGTAACAAAACGTATTAATTGTTATTAAATTAATTGATTAAAAATGATTTATAATTAGAATCACAAACCTTCAATTTCACAATTCTCAAGCACTAATCTTGGGAACCATGGCACCACAGATGCCATTCTCAATGATTCCTTTACTACCTGCAGTTAATCATATATAAACATTTATGGAACCTTTTCCCATAAAATCTAAAATATATTTAAAGCGCAACATACTAAATTAGTTTAAATTTGATGTATAATTATAGTTAGAATGTACAATCATAATTTTTACATATTGGACTTGCCTTAGACGTAAATGGCATTTCACCAAGGTCTTCCTGTGTAAGAAACTGCTCCGAAGAAATTTCTGCAATATGAAATTGCTCTGCCTGCAGTTAAAATCAAATTATCTTACTAAAAGTAGTTCATCGGTGACACGTGTAGGGATTAGGGGTATTAATGTAGTGAAATGAAGTTAACAAGAATGTAAGCTGTGTTTTTTCAGCGGCACCAAAATTATTATTTTATACTTTCCTAAAAAGCACAATCTCAAAACTTTATTTGAAAAACAAGCGTAGAGTACGAGACACCAACTCCAAATTGACGAGAACTAATTAAATTAATCTTACACAAAGTGTGTCTAAAACATTTTGGTTTTCGCCCAGAAACTTGACCATCCAAGCAATTGCACTTGCCGTTGTATCCTGTCCTGCACATACCAAAACAAGCTCAAGTCTCTCGGATAATTAACTACAAGCATACGATAAACTCTAAATTTCCAATTATTAAGTATTAATGTTGCAAAAAATAATCAATGTTAATGACCTGCAATAATCATGGTTAATATATTGTCCTTGATCTCTGAATCTGTAAGCCTATAGTTATTAGATTCCTTGGTCAAAAGATGTTGTAGAAAATCTTGTTGATGCTCATCATCTGACCCTCTTCTTCTTCTATTAGCCATTACGGTATCTAGTGTGCTCATTATATTTTTCCTGGCCTGTTTATTAATTTAATTATATATTTTTAGAATCTTCGATCATTCAATATCAACAAATATACCAACACCATATGATCATAGATATATTAGACTGATTAGCCCGTAAAGCTAAATTATGACTAGATTAGTATCCAAGTCAAATTGACTTAATGCAAAATGTCAAGTTGACAGGATTTTTTTGTGCATAAACTATGTATTACCCGGAGGCCTTTGTGGAATCTAGTCCATGGAAGCTTAATGGGAAATGCAAGCATTGCTTGAGAAATACTTGTTATGTCATCTCCTATCATTTTTACTTCTTCTTCTCCTTCTATGCTCATCAATATCTTGCACATTGCTTTCAGTGTTATCTGCCCCACATTTATGCAAAAATATTTAAAATTATATCTCAGGATTAGGGCGTATGCGAGGCTGGGTTCACAATTCAATAACTTCTTGCCGCTTCATTTTTCAAATAATATTAGAAATATATCTTTTTAGAAAGCAAATGTAGAGCGGTAGACAACCTATAACCGCCCCTAATATAGAAGTCGAATGCTTAAATCCCATTATTGGGGCCTTAGAGATTGTAATCCAACCCATAATCTTAGCCCACTTAAAAAAAACTATTGGGCCAAACTAGGAAAGTCCTGATGATAAGCTAGGCTTAAACAGGATTAGCAGGAACCGAAAGCAGAAGTGGATAAGTACGGCCTAGCAAAGCTAAGAACAAATTATATTTTGATTAAAACCAGAATATATAATGTTTATTATAAATAATTATTATTTTATTTACTATTTTATTTAATTATTGAAAGTGTACTGTTAAAATTGTGAATTTTAATTTCTATCATCTTGTAATTATCTTGTAACTACCTAGTCACATATTATAGTTATTTCAAATCAACATAATTTTGTTATATTTTTACTATGATTTTATAATAATTTATTCATAATATGTTTAATTGATGTAATGATGTTATATTTATGTATTTTAGTTTATTTTTAATTTTTTATTTATGTTTAATATAACAAAATCACATTTTATAGTTATCTTATAGTTATTTTTAATATAAAAAATCTGATTTTATAATTATCTTATTGTGAATTCAAATTGATGCAATTTTATTATATTTTTGTTGTAGTTTACTTATAATATGTGCATTTGATATATGCTATATTTATATGTATTTTAGTTAGATGTGTATTTTAACTAAGTGATAACTATAAAAAACTACAAAATAAATATGTATCAATGAAAAAAGTTCGGAAAAAGTATAACATCATAGATCTTGTTTTGAAGGAAAACATAAAAATGAAGAAAATAATCTAAAGCAGCATATTGAAAAAATAAATGGTTTGGAAGATAAATAAAAAATAAAAATATAAAATTAAAAAAACATAATAGTTTAAATAAAAATTAGTTCGGACTATAACTTCTAAATGAATTATGGATTACATACTAATTATGTAAGATACCTTAGATCAATCATTCAGATACAATTGATGATTGGGTAATGCTATATTGCCACAATATAATTGTCACAATTTGCCAAACAAGTGATCTCCATTTATGGATTCCTTATAATCTAATGGCTAAAATTTATAGATCACTTGTGTGGCACTCCTGGTGCCACAATATATCATTTTACTTGATGTTCAAATAATTATTTCAGTTTTTTATAATATTAAAATAGTTAATATTTGTTAACATGAACAAACGATCAAATGATACTTAAAAGAAACTTTAAGCTACAAATTCAACCAATTTAAAACTTCAATTTAATTAACTTTAAAAAAACCTAATTAAATCATAATCCTATTTTACATCAAATTCAAAACTCAAATAAAAATTAACACAAATAAATGGTTAACCAAACTGACCTGAAGTGCGTGGTCAAGTACAACAACGGTTTCTTGATTATTCCACGTGTCAAGGCTCTGAACAGTTAATTGATCAAATTGTTTGACAAAAAGAGATAACCAATTTGTAGAGAAGAGACTTTGAAGACGACACCGTATTAATTTGTGGTGTTGAGGAGTAGCACAGAGCAGGCTTTGATCCCCTAAAAGCAGCGCTATTGATTTAATGTATCTTTTTGTAAAATTACCATTTTGGTTGTTTAATATTGCCTTTGCTGAATCCATGCTTGATGTAAATACATGTGTTTCCCCAAATATTCTTGTCTTGAAACAATTTCCATATCTGCATTCATTCGACGACACAAAACGCCGCACAAAATTATGAATTGCGTACCACAATATTTATATTTGTAATCCGATTTAGTAGAGATTAGTGATTATGATTTTTTGCATTTTAAAAAGAAAAACAAACCTTAAACGGCGAATCCGGACAAAGTCATAAAAACCTTGGTCGGTACTAATGGAAGACATAAAGTTGAAGGTTTCTCCAAAGAAAGGCAGTCCTCTATTACCAGGTGGAAACTCAGACTTTGATTCTTTATTAGGACATAACACAATCTTCACTATTAGCAATAACAAGCCAACCACCCCTATAAAGAGCCACACCATTTTCAGTTTAATTTATGTTCTCATTTGATCATATCTCTTCTTGTATAAATACTCGAAATTCTGGGCCAGGTGTACGGTTCAGAAAATGGTTACTTTCGACTATATTATTAATGCACTACATTACTTAATTAGTAAAAATAGAATAATGATGGATTTTCCGAATTTTGGAGCAGGATTTGATTTAAATTTAGACAATTATGACCATCTCCGAGCCTAAATAAAAAGATTCTATTAAGAAGTCCCGTATTTGGACGTGTATTTTGTACATTTCTATACTTTAATTTCACATGTATGTAAAACCTACTATATTATCAATTTTGACATGTCACAAGAAAATTCTAAGACGATTTTGTTTTTAACAAAGTTAAATTTACTTTGTTCCTTTTCACTATTGGATGATTGGTATAATAATTGATCAAAATCTAATGATGATAAAAAGCAAAATAATGAAAGACTTTGTTGAAAATAAAGTCACTGTTATAAACAATTACTAAAAATATAGGTAATAAATTTTGGTTGCTCTTTCAACTTGGTACTAAAATATAATGATCACCAATTAGACATAGTTTAAGTGGTAAATCTACCAGTTGAGTGAGATTATTAAGGTTCGACTTCTCACACCTACAATAACTCCTTCACAGAAATGGGACAATGGTTGACCTATATATTCACAAATTTGATAAAAATGATCAATTTACTACAAAGACTATGTTTGGAAACAACAAAATTAATGGAAATTTGAATTCCTTTGTTCCAATTCTTGTGTTTGGAATGAAAAATTGATAAAAAAAATCCATAAGTTTGCATTTTGGTCAAGCTGAATTTGAGATTAAATCCAATTAAAATGATCGATTTCATGAGAAATTATTTAAGTTGGCCTCTAATTTCTCTATTTACCATTACATCCTTTTATCTCATCTCTGTTTCTACAATTTTCATTTCATTCTCACCTGCCATTATCGAGTTCATCTTTTTTGACTAGAAGCAATCTAAATCAGAAGATCCAAGACTCGATTAAAGTGCGATAAAATGCCAATTTGTTTCTCCTCTACTCACCTGAGCAATAAAGAGAACATGGTGGTTTGAATTCCAGCAACGATGACAATGCTAGGTTTAAAAGACGTAAATCCGGTTATTGGAAATACCAAATGGTGGAGGAGAAGATCACGACAATGAGAAATTGAAAGTAGTCATTTGAAAAGCATGGAGAAGAGAAAAAGCAGAGAAATTTGAAAAATGAACATGAGCAATAGAAGGAAGAAAGGACGAAATCGGATTCAGAGGTAGAAGAAGAAGCGTCAATAACGAGAAAAATCACTGATTACTAAATAATTAAAAGGATAAAAATTATATTAAATGAAAGTGTGAAAACAAATACCCAAACAAAATTCGCTTCATTTCTTTTAAAGAAATGAATTCATCTAATTGGTAATTCGATTCAATTCTTTTCTTATATTTTGTTGCCAAATAAGTTTAAAATAATTTATTAGCTTTCTCACTTTTGATAAAAACGAATCACAACTACCTTCTATTCTCTTAAACTACAATTTAATTAAGTTTAGTTTGGTTACGTTAGGTTTAGTTCAGTTATATGTAGTTATAAATTTGCACTGAAATAAGTTTGGTAAATTAAATTCAATTCAGTTAAGTTTAGTTCAGTTCAGCTTTCAGAAGTTGAAGTGAACAGATACTTACATTGAAACATACTAAATCAAAATTTGTTATTTCAGCAGAATAAAATGATAAGCTTTTACAAGTTAAAAGATGGAACCTAACAATAAAATCACACACTTGTTAATACACTGTATCGGCCAAAAATGCACACAAGCCTAATATAAAAGTTATACGTCCCTGTAATTTCCATTAAGTTAAATGCATTCGCTTGAAAAAGGGTTGCAACTTGCAATAATTATCAATATTCATAGTGGTGTGTCTCGTCAATATCTTAATTCCAATTTCTAAAATCAAATTCCATTATTGTTATTGTTGTGGGTCTTATTTGTTTCTCCTTTGTTTCTTCTAAGTTCAAATTGATGATAATTACATATTTGTTTTATTTGATAAGAAATTTCTATATGGGCAAATTATTAAAGTATATGAAATTAAGAAATACTTATGCAAGCATAATGTAAGAGATGAGGTGTTTGTTGGTTTGGGAACAATGTCATCATAATTTTATACCAAATATGATGTGACTTTTGATTTTCAAAATAAAGATTTTAACATGTATTGAGTTTTAATTTTTTGAACCATATTAATACACGTGTTAAAATCACAATGTTGGGAGTAAAACCCATATCATTGGTTCATAACCAATGTATAATATAAATTCCTCTAATGTATAACTAGTTTTACCATATTTACTTTGCGGCTTTATCAAAGTATTGATTTGAAAATTACATTTAGAAGAAAGAAAATAAACAGGAAAACTCAACTTAAAAATTATACCATCGTTAAAAAGTGTAGCTCCATGTATATTTATGATTTACTTAAATTTTTTTAAAAACTATGTAGTTCTAGAGTTGGTTTAACTGACAAATGAAGTAAGATTACTTAAAACGTGACGGCTTATTAATCAAGTTCCATTTTGAAAAAATAATGTTGCAAAAGACAAACTTCACAGTTGTAAGAACATGTGATGCTAAAATACGCAACGAATTGCTAAAAATTGTGAGGAAATACTGTCGTGATTTAAGAATTACACATTGAAATTTCTGACCATATATTATCATAATTTTTACACATTCCAAAGCTGAAGAATACAAACTATAGAAAACAAAAGGAATAAAAATAAAAGTTAATAAAAATAAACATTCAAATCCTAAGATTTGAAGAAGCAAAAGCTAACTAAAACAGAAAGAAACAACATAAGTACTATGTCTTCATATATGATATTTTAAAATATTTGTCATGCAATTACACTTACATTAATACAAATAATATTTTCACTCATTCTCACTTTAATGTGAATTCGACTTGTGACCTCTAAAATCACAGAATCTGTTCAGAATAAGTAAAACAAAGAATTGAGTGCAACACAATCCTTAATTACCAAGCAAAAAAGAGACGCATTGTACGTAGTAACAATAGAGCAAGAAAATGACAAATTAGATAATTGGGCAAAAGTATATTTGTGAGTTTTCCGGTGTAGTTTGTTTGTTCACACGTTTTTTATTACTTGTAATCCAATTGATCCATGTAATCTATCATTTTTTTGTTTATTTAGTACAAATTTTGGGTAAATCCGTTTTTGGAGGTTCTACAACACATGGACCAAAAAATTAACATTCATGAATAACTCATAGTCCAAATGCATAACAACTACATAATACATAAATTAAAAAGGTGATTAATTGCATAACATAGACAAAATAAGTAATATGTATAACAAGAGAAGCAAAAACAATCTAAATCATCTAGTCCAAAACGTTTACCATGCCCTTAACGAAGGCGCGGAATCAAACTGTATTTTAGTAGGGTTTGGATCCTTCGGGAACAAGGAGACGAGGAAATTGGTGTAATTGGTATTATGGTTAGACAAGTGATCATCTACGAGGTCCGAATAGCTTTGGAATAAGTCGTCACCAAAATGAGAAAGAAGCATGCCCTCCACCACAGCTCTCACACTCTTTGCCACCTTTTCGCCTCTATGTATTCGACATTCTTTATCATTTTCACCATCCCATTGCACTTCAAACCTTTGCAGGCTATCTATGAAGAATGAGCCTTCTTTTTCTACCTCCATTTTTATTTCTTCAGCACAAGCTGCATAATATGGTACGTCAAATGAATCTACCTTTTCTTCTTCGATTAGTCCCTGCACGTATATATATTCATCAATATGAATAACTGCGTATTAAAAAGAACCAAAACTTACCTACATATGTACATGGCCAAAAGCATCAACATTAGCTCAGAAAATCGGACGTCATCCTCAATTTTCAAAAGGGTTAGTTACCCCTTAACTTGGTAAAAAATACCACTTAATTTGGCAAAACTGCACTAGTTTGATCTCAATACCACGTGCCAACTTCTGGTTGGAGAGAGAAATAAAAAAAATGGCATCTTTGAAAAGTCAAACCAACCAGATTTAGACTTGCGGCGTTGAGAGGGCTAACCGATACATTTTTGCCAAGTTAAGGGGGGTAACGGGTTCTTTTGAAAGTTGAGTGTGACATCCGATTTTCTGAGTTAACTTTAAGGGGGTTGTTGATGTATTAGGCCTGTATATTTACATACATATACACACACATATACATGAGAAACGAAGCTCATAAGTGCATTTGCTAAGAGCTCCCATTGGTAGCAACAGTCCTCAGTTGAGGGATCAGATGTTGTTCTCCCTATGAATGACAACACCATGCATCCTCCTTCTACTACTTCCTCCTTTCAAAAACGTCAAAAAATCCTCTCGAAATTCTCGAATATGCGTTTGCTATGTTTGGAGGACTGCTCTTTGATATGTAAATCTTCCCTTTGTTATTCAAACCTGGCGGTACCTGCGAAATCCAAATAAGACTAGGAGAAGAATGCAACGCAATGTATACTCTGACTTGGAAACAATCTTCCATAAAATGACCCAAGCTTTACATTTATAACGCACGTCTCGTGGTGTTTTACCCTATTTTCTTCGTTCAGTTTGGCGTAGAATTCGGGTATTAGCCCGAAAATGCTGTTGAAATCATTGCTGGGAAGATCGTTTAAGAAAATCCGAAACTCCAGTGCTCAAATTTTCGGATTTTCCGATTTTTTTAGTATGATTTGGAGTATTTCGGAAATGAGGGACCTGTAGAACAACCCAAATCTGTTATGCTTTGTGGTTATTCAACGTTTTGGTTACTGTTTCTTCTATCAATGGTTTTGCTATGGATATTATTTTGTTCTGCGATAAAATTTGTACGGAAAATTAATTAAGTTAGAATGATCAAAAGAAAATGAAAGAGAAAATTAATTACTACGAAAGAAAACATTAATAGAGACATGGACAGTTGAATTCTTAGCATAACTAGTTTGACCATTTTCTTCGTTCATGTGAAGAACTTGCTTTACTTCCATATTCCACAAAAATTAATCTTAGAAGCTGAGTTAATTATTAGAAGATAGGTGAATTATGTTATCAACAAGTAATCTTATATATAGAGATTGTTAAAGTGATCAATTAGAGAGGGGCAGTGCCAACTTATTTAAAGGTGAAAACTGCTCTAACTCAACTGTCGGAATTTTATGAAAATTTTGTCCAAATAAAGGGAAAGATTTCAATGAATTATGACCATGATATGTATCAAAATCATAGCCATTATAGTGACCGAGATTTAAAATTGACAACTTTAGCTATCAAGTATTAAATTTGAATTCAATGACTTAAACTTTTTCGTTGTATCAGCACACTTTATATTAAAAATTAACTCTATAATAGATTGTCATTCATAATTTTCTATTTGACTTGTCATCATTAATTGTCAACATTGTTTATTTGATTGTCCAGACAATCAAATATAAAATTTGATAATTAAATAAATAATTTTTAACGTTGAAAGATACTATTTAGTAAATTATTTAATCCTTTTGTTATTAATTTATTTTTTATACAATACAATTCAAATTTAAATAGATTACCCATTATAACTATTTTTTAAAATGTGTTGTCCGTCATAGCACATCATCAGTATAATAGTTTATTTTACATGATGTATAAATTATTGAAGATGCTACTAAATGAAATACATGGATCAGTTAATATATTGTTGGAGAAATTAAATTAGTAGTTTATATTTTTTTTTTCAGATTTCATGTAGACGGAAATTAAATTCTTTACTTTATACAATGGATTCGCATCATTCACTTATAAATCAAAGGAAAGCTGAGGTAAATAAATCTGTGTTCCATATCCTGCATAGAACTCATATGGATTTCGAATCCATAGATAGATTTTCAATAGTTAAGGTATTGTTGAAGATTAAAATTAAAATTTGTTTTTTTAGAATCACAGCAGACAGAATTTCAAGAATTATAACTAAACATTTGTTAAGATTAGCAGAATTTTAGAATTTTATCACCCATCTAAATCTATGAACAATGTTTTAATTTAGTGGTGATTGAAGACTTAACTTATGACCTCCAAATGTTACAAGTTTGAGCCACATCTTATCTGATTTGTCTGTGTCATCTGAATTTTGAAAAGATCTTAACCTTTCACGTTTAAAAAGTGCAATTAATTCTTAGAACCATACAGAAAGAGCTCATGATTACATGAAATAAAAATTTCCACGGACAAGCAACAACCAAAAACACATAAAAAGCTAAAAAAAAAAAGTATCTCGAATTGAAGCAACATAACACACGAGCAATTCTAATATTCCATTGAACAATAAACACACAACTAAAGAAGAAGACTTGATTACAATAAAATCCCTAATAACCTAGCAAAGAAGAGATGAATATAGCAACTATATATAGAGAGAGAGCTTGAAAATGGCTAAAAAATGAATGAAGCCAATTGAATTTAGTAATAAGGATTTCTGAACAAGGAGATGACCAAATTGGTGTATTTGGTATGATGGTTAGACAAGTGATCGTCCACGAGGTCGGAATAACGTTGGAATAAGTCATCCATAATGTCACCACCAAAATGAGATTGAAGCATTCCCTCAACCACAGCTCTCACAGTATTTGCTACTTTTTGGCCTCTACGAATTGGACTTGCATTATTATCACCATCCCATTGGACTTCAAAGCTTTCAAGTCTATCTATAACGAATGAGCCTTCTTTCTCTACCTCCATTTTAATTTCTTCTGCACAGGGTGCATAATATGGTGCATCAAATGAATCTACCTTTTCCTCTTCTACCAATCCCTGCACATTTATAGGAATTACTGCATATTGAAAACGATACCAAAAAAAGGCGAAAATCTGTTTGAAATTTTGTTTCTGACAGCATTTGTCCGGAACTCCACATTTTAGACGGGGCCGTGGAACCCATCAAGTGCAAAATCTGTTGGTTTGTTTTAAGGCACAAATTACACCACTTATTTAGTACTCATCATTTTTGTTTATTTAAATGTGAGATAGCTCCACATTTTCAACATGAAGAATATTGACACATCTCAATTGTTAATTGTCAAGGCTCAAGAGAGATAGATTAGAGAAAGTAAATTGACGCAATAGTTAATAGAAAAACCGGGGTTACATCTTTTTGTATTAATGCATGAATGTCACTCTACCTTGTCACATTCCACCTATGTACTGTCCATCTGAATTTTGAAAAGATCTCGTATCACACGCAACTTTCAAATAGTGCACTAGTTTTCCTCATATACATATGTATCAGTTTCTTGTTGATTTGACTTTTAAAGATTTCATTTTTAATAAGATTTTCTTTCTCTAATCAGAGTCTAACACATGGTATTGAGAGTTAAATTTGTGCCCTAGGAAGTTACAATGACATTTTCATAGTTTAAGGTGCATGGAATGGGATAAGTTGGAAAAAAATCACTGAATTAGACCTTTTACACAAAGTTTTCTCAGCAGATGCAAATTCATCACAATGAAATTACTGAAAAATTCTGTAAGCACAACCGTTAGTCATTATGACGGATCAAATTTAGTCTGAAAAGCATAATTTCTTGTAGTAAAAGAATGAAAACAGGGTGAAAAAAACAAAACATAAAATACCTGAGAAACCAAGCTCATAAGAGCATTTGCTAATAGCTCCCACTGGTAGCAACTGTCCTCAGTTGTGGGATCAGATGTTGTCCTCCCTATGAATGACAACACCATACTCCCTCCTTCAACTACTTCCTCCGATCGTGCTTTCAAAAACATCGAAAAATCCTCTTGAAATTGCTTTGAATACGCTTTTGCTACATTTGAAGGGCTACTCTTTGATATATAAATCTTCCCTTTGTTATGTAAACCGGGCGGAACCTGCGAAATCCAATGAAGACTAGAAGAAGAGTGTACAAAGTGTATACTTCTTTTTGGAAACAATCTTCCATAAAATGAACCAGGCGTTACATTTATAAAATACTTCCCGTATTTCTCCCTCTTTTCTTCGTTTAATTTGGTGTAGAATTCAGGTAGTAACTCGGAAATGCTGTTGAAATCGTTGCTAGGAAGATCGTTTAAGAAAATTCGAAACTCTAGAGTTGAAATTTCTGGATATTCGGATTCTTTGTGCATGATTTTGAGTATTTCGGATATGAGGCCTAAAGTGTTGGGTCCTGAAGAACAGCCCATATCAGTGATGCCTATGCTTGTGGCATTTTCATGATTATTGATCATTTTGATTACTGCTTCTTCTATTAATGGTTTTGCTATTGATATTATCTTGTTCTGCAACAGAAATTGCAAGGAAAAATTATTTAAATAGTATTATTATATGCATTAAAATGGAACAAATTACTGAAATTTAAACAAAAGTTCAAGATTGGTTAGTGATAAAAAACCTGAAGAGTTGAATTTTTCGCATAACTAGTTTCACCATCTCCTTTGTTCATATGAAGAACTTGCATTACTTCCATCTCTTAAAAACTAATCTTTGGAGCAAAATTATTAGATATAGGTGAATTATGTTATTAACATGGACACCTTATATAGGGGAGAGATTGTTAAAGTAACCAATTATCACATGATCACTAGAGCTTTTTCCATATTATATACAGACCCGATCTGGGCAGCACACCTCGTTGACTCTCACAATGAGAATTTTGTATGTTCATAAAACCTCGAACTTTAGACCTTGCTTAAGTGATGCCAAGTTTTTTTACCAGCTGGACCAATCCCATTTGTTATTAATTCTCAATTTTTTCATAAATGTGACTTTTGAAAAAGCTGTTTTTCGAACCCAACCCCGTTTTACTTTTATTTCTCTAATTTACCCTTATATTAATTGAGAGAGACATTATGTCTTGATGAAGTTATAAGTTGGTAATCAAGAAAAAAGAAATTTTGAAATAAAAATATAATACAATAAATCAATATATTCAATAATGTAATTAATTTTTTATTAATTTTAATGGTTTGAATGTATTGACTGAGTAAAAGTAGATGGGGAGTAACAAAATGAGCCACTCAATAAAAAAACTGGCTTTTTCCTATAAAATGTTGAGTGGTGTCCCTCCAAGACCCACATATAATTATAAATGAAAGAAAAAGGGAGAAGTCAAGGCGCGGTAAAATTATAGGTGAAATGGGACGTAATTATAGGTGTAATTGAATCAGTAATTGAAAGCATTACTTGCTTTCAATTACCTATAAATAGAGAGGATTCTACCTCATTTGAGATACAGAGCCAAAGAAAGAAAACACAGATATATCAATATCTGTGTAGAGATTTTTAGAAAAAAGGTTTTTAAAAATTGGGAAGAGAGAAAATAGTAAGTGTTTTTGGGAAACACCTGAGTGATATTATTTTGTAATAATCTCTTTTGTACCTGCTATTGTTATTATAGTGGAAGAAAAAAATCAGAGTTTGTCCCGTGATTTTTCCCTAACTTTAATTAGGGTTTTCACGTAAAAATCCTTGTGTTCCTTTTTATATTCCGCTGTTATAGTTTTTCTCCTGTTATTAGTCCTTACAAGTGGTACCAGAGTTACAAGGTTGATTTATCTGTAGAAATCGTGGTTATATATTTCAAAAACATATATACCACGTTGACGAGAAAATTACGACGAATACGATGGTGCAGTCTGTTCGAAAAACCGGTGTAGAAGAGTATTTTGAGTGAATAGTAAAATAGTTACTCAAAGTTACTATTCACGTGAATTGGAAAAACCAATGTTTTTTAGTAACTCAAAGTTACTATTCACGTGAATCGTTCATGTTTTTTAGTGAATAGTAAAATAGTAACTTTACTATTACGTGAATAGTACTTTTTTCATCAATTTCAAAGTTCGACATGGCTAATGACGGTGCAATGATCAAATTGACGGATTCAAATTTGATGTGGAAATCCAGAATGGAAGACTACCTCAATTGCAAAGATCTATACGATCCAATTGAAGGTGATGAGGCCAATCCAAAGGAAATAAAAGATGAACAATGGAAAAAGTTGAAGAAGCAGACATTGGGTACAATACGCCAATGGATAGATGCGAGCCTGTACAACCATGTGAGAAATGAAACAGATCCCAAAGTTCTCTGGAAGAAGCTAGAAGATATGTACGAGGCTACAAATGCTCAAGCAAAAGTGTTCATGATTCGTAAAGTCATGAACTTAAAATTATCTGAGGGACGA